>BSBK01011678.1:0-116163 GCA_027943335.1 Chamaecyparis obtusa | reverse complement strand
AAGCTTGAGCGAAAACTCACAGAAGGATAGCTAAATCAAGAAAATCAAGGAATCAAGGATTAAAATCCAATAGGTACTGCCCCCTCAGAATCAAAATCGAAATCAGGTAGAGGAGAACAGCAAACTGATAAAGATTTGATCAAATCAAAATGAAATCATAATCGAAGGTAAAGGTCAATAGATTAACCATTAGGTAATGAAACATGCCCCAGTGAAGAAGTAGAAGAATAGAAATAGAAGACTAGAAATAGAGTGAATGAAAGATGAGAAAATGTGAGAGACATGGAAGGAAGAAAGTCCATCGAAAATTGGATTATGCCTCAAAAGGTCAGTCAACTGCTCAGAAGAAGGGGAAAATTTTGAAACATGATTTTGACTACCAAGATGACCTCCGATTTCAATTTCAAGTCCGAAAATGGATCCAAGACGTCAAAATTAGGTAGGGGTGCAATTTGCACACAATTTTGAGGTGTTTTGAAATTTGGTCAAAAAGTCAAAATGCTATATAAGGGGTGAAAATGTCATAGAAAAGGATGTGAGATGAAAGATAAGAAGTGAAATACATGATTGAGAGGAAGTGGAAGGTGAACGCAGTTGACCGACCAGTCCGTGTAAGATGAAAAGGAGAGCCTCTCCATATGCAAGATGCAAAACTAAACTAACATGAACCTAAAAATGCAAACTACTATGAAAGTGGTTGACTTGCAAGGTCACAACGCTAATAGACATCTAATTATCATCATCGAGAATTATTGGTAGCATGGTAAGATCATACAATGCACACTAGTATGACTATGTGGATATGAATATGATCTTTATCAAATAGAAATGTGGAAATCCCACCTACGCATCAAAGACATGGAGGTCAAGATGACTAATGCAGTGAGATTACCTAAGTTTGATATGGCGAGATTATGCTTGTATCAAGACACATGAAAGTCAGGATAACTAGAAGCATGCACTCACATAAAACAGTCAAGGATAATACATTGTTAATCCATAGTGTCAAGTTAGACCGGCATAAATGCTCATGGCAGTTAGGATCAACAAAATATACCCACAAGCAGATAAAGAAATAAAACATGTTCTCATACCCTCAGTCTTCTAGCTATGCATCATCGAAAAACTTCTCAGGGAGAGACCACTCATCAAAGAAATCCTCATAGATAGCACACAAAGAAAAATAAAGTCAACATATCTCAAGCGAGTTGATTGTTTAAGTGCGTGTGTGTTGGTCATAGAGTCAAACTTTGAGGATCAAATTTGTAAATGAGCAATGTCGCATCATACTAGACTATTGGGTAAGATATCTGATAAGTGTTAAGAAACACTCAACGCAAGGGTAGTGTTGAAAAACACTGTTTGGGTTGGTGTTGAAAAACACCAGTTGTGGAATGCCCCAAGAGACAAACACACCTAAAAGACCAATGCTAACAGTTATGCCCCCTAGACAAAGACAAAGACCAATTCCAGACTAAGCCAAATAAGGTCAAGGCATGATGGAGAAAGGTTCAGTGTTGAGGATGCATGCTAACAAATAGGAGTGCAAAGGCCACAAGTAGCGCCTGTTTCCAGGTTTTCACCACTTGGAATCTTTTTTCATTTTTTGATTTTTTTTTTTTTTTTTTTTAAGGACTTTTTATGCTTTTTAGGATTTTTTCAGCATCATATATCAATTTTTTTGCTATTTTTTTAGGATCATAAAATATGTACAAAGGATGCCCCCAGACAGAAACAAGCATCAAGGGTAGAACTTCTTGAGGTGTAAAATGTTGATGGGATAAGGGAGCTGTTCTCCATTTGGATTAGATAGTAAATATGCACCTGTACCAAAGGCAGTTGTGATGACATATGGTCCAAGTCAATTGGGTTTGAACTTACCCTTTTGTTCTCTATGTTGTTGGTTCTTAGGATTCTCTTGCAAACAAGATCTCCTACTTGAAACTCTCTAAGATGAACTTTCTTGTTGAATGCTTTGGACATACACTTCTGATACACTCTCATATGATCAAATGAAGCCTTACGCTTCTCATCTAGAAGTTCTAGTTCCTGTAACCTCATGGCACGATAATCCTCATCTGTTATTAATCCTTTGAGTGAGACTCTAAGTGAAGGTATCTCTACTTCTAAAGGAAATACCGCTTCAATGCCATAGGTAAGAGAAAAAGGAGTAGCTCCTGTAGGTGTACGAATGCTAGTTCTGTAAGCCCATAGTGTGAGATTAATTTGCAAGTGCCAATCCCTACCATTCTTGTGCACTGTCCTACGAAGAATCTTAAGGATGGTTTTGTTGGAAGCCTCTGCCTGTCCATTTCCCTATGGAAAATAAATGGAGGACCAATGTTGCTTGATTTTAAACTTTTTGTATAAATGCGTTACGTCTTTATTCTTGAATTGACCTCCATTATCAGTGATAATCTCAGAAGGTACTCCAAATCTGCAAATAATATGATTCAAGATGAACAAAGAGATAGTCTTCCCTGAAGCTACAGAAAGTGGCACGGCTTCCACCCATTTTGTGAAGTAGTCAGTAGCAGTAATAATGAACTTATGTCCACCTGATGAGTTGGGGTGAATTTTCCCAACTAGATCAAAGGCCCAACGCTAAAATGGCCAATGAGAAATGGAAGGGATGAGCTCCCTACCTGGAGCATGAATTAGGTTTCCATGTTTTTGACATTTTTCACAAGACTTATCAAAGGCTACTACATCTATTTGCATTGTGGGCCAATAATACCCCCGCCATAAGCAACCTTCGGGCCATGGCAAGACCATTGGAATGTCCACCACAAATGCCCTCATGGATGTCAGCTAACGCTTGGTTAGATTCCCCCTTTTCTAAGCACCTAAGGAGTGTCCCATCTAAACCCCTCCTATATAGATCACTAGAGATAAGGGTGTGGCGGGACACATTGCAGACAAGGTTTCAACGTTCAGAATGGTTGAATGTGTCGGGGATGATGCCATCACGGAGATATGAATAGATAGCACCATATCGGGAAGATTCATGGGTGACAAGGGTACAAATGACATGGCTTTTAGATGATTCAAATATGGGATGGTGTAGCTCTTCCACCAAGAATTCAAATCTTGATTCATGTTGTTCCAACTGAAGGAGTGAAGCTAATGTGGCCATAGCATCTGCAGCTTTGTTCTCTGTCCTAGGGAGCTACTTAAATGTCACAAATGTAAAGTAACGTCTCAATGATTCAACCATGTTTTTGTAAGGGATCAATTCATCATCCTTGGTTTGATACTCCTCATTGACTTGGTTGATGATTAGCTATGAATCCCCAAAGACATTTAATTCTATTATGTTCCATTCTATAGCCATTTTCAATCCATTGGTCAAAGCTTCATATTCAGCAATATTATTTATACATGGGAATAAAATTTTGTAAGATTTTGGAATGTTGTACCCATGGGGAGAGACAAATAATACTCCAGCACCTGATCCATTTTGCATGTGGGAACCATCAAAGAACATCTTCCAAGTGCAAGTAGTCATATACAGGATGTGTTCATCTAGGAATTCTACCTGAATAGGCATACTATCCTTAACTAGAAAATCAGCTAATTGATCAGCAATAGCCTACCCCTTTATGGCCTTTCTCTCAATGTACTCTATATCAAATTTAGTCAAAACCATCATCCACTTAGCAATTCTACCTGTGAGAACAGCCTTACTAAGCAAGTACTTAAGAGGATCAATTTTTGCAACCAAATATGTAGTATGAGTGAGCATATAGTGTCGCAACTTTTGGGAAGCAAACACTACTTCCAAACAAGACTTTTCAATGCTATTATAATTGATCTCATAAGATACTAGGGTACGAATAATGTAGTAAATAGCCCTTTCTTTCCTAGTATCATCTAATTAAGCGAAGAATGCCCCTAAGGAAGACTCTGTTGTTGAAATGTATAAAATCAATGGTTTCCCAGGAATAGGCGGCATCAAAATTGGAGGATTAGTCAAGTATTGTTTGATTTGATCTAGGCTCTTTTGGCATTCCTCATTCCACACACAAGAAGCACCCTTATGCAATGTCTTATTAAAAGGTTGTGCTCTATCTGCAAGCTGAGAAATAAACCTCCTGATCGACTGAAGATGGCCCTAAAGACTTCTCATTTGACTGATATTTCTTGGAGGTGGCATATCTAATATAGCTTGGACCTTTTCGGGATCAACCTCTATTCCTTTTGCTGAAATTATGAATCCTAGGAGTTTACCTGAGGCAACTCCAAATGCACACTTTTTTGGATTCAATCTAAGCTGAAACTGTGCCATGTGATCTAGAATTACTTCCAGATCGTCGAGGTGTGTGTCCCATTTTCTAGATTTAGCCAAGGTATCATCCACATAATCTTCCATGTTCTTATGCATCGTATCATGAAAAATTATGGTCATAGCTCACTGGTATGTTGCTCCTGCATTCTTTAGGCCAAATGGCATGATGTTCCAACAATAGGTTCCCCATGCACATGTGAAGGCTATTTTCTCTTGATCTTCGGGAGCTATTTTTATTTGGTTATATCCGGAAAACCCATCCATTAAAGAATATATCTCTTAACCCGCCGTCATATCCACTATCATGTCTATGTTTGGGAGTGGAAAGTCATCCTTTGGGCATGCTTTGTTGAGGTCTCTAAAGTTTGTGCAAATGCGAATGGACCCATCATGTTTTGAAACTGGAACAATATTGGAGATCCACTCAGCATAGTCGATAGCTCGAATGAATCCTGCGCATAAGACCTTTTCTAATTCAGCCTTAACAAGAAGAGCTATATGAGGGTGCATTTTCCTCAACTTTTGTTTGACTGGTTTTATTCCTGGAGCTATAGATAGATGATGCATAATAAGATCAGTGTCAAGCCCTAGCATATCAGAATATGTCCAAGAAAAGTTGACTTTCTTCTTTTGCAAAAACTTTGTATATGCCTCTTTTTCTTTAATTTATAGAGACTGAGCAAGGTGCACTATTTGGGGAGCCTCTTCTGTATTTAGATTCACTGGTTGCGTAGGCTCAATAAGAACTGATGACCTATCTTGGAAGTAACTTGGAAAGTTATTAAGTACCCCATCCTTAGGTGCCTCAAAGAGGTTTTCACCCTCGGATACATCTTTTCTTTTTACTATTTTTGGTTCTGATACCGCCACAAGGTGGTTTTTGCCATCAGACCTATTTTTCTTTTACTTTTAGACTAAGGCACTTAATATCAGGCTCTGTCATACTTGTTGTCGATTCGCTAGTGGAAGAGGCTATAGGTTCAAGAGCATTTAGATAACAAGCAATTGCATAGTCATTCTAAAAGTTTAAGAGTTGAGGTTCTTGGTGACGTTGAGACCAATCAATTAGGTGGAAATGAATGAGGGGTAGGTCAATGACTGGCTCAACATTGTTTATGTGGAAGGTGTTACCTCTGGTGACCGTACAGTTGGGATTCATCAAGTCTCCTCCTAAGATACTTGAGTTAGGATTTGTCCTATCAAATGAAGCATCGTCCACTAAGGCAATTCGAGGAGTCCAATCCTCCAGTCCTACACTAGGCTCGTTGGTCACATCAGGTTGAGTACTATAAGTAAGGACAACATCCATGTCCAAATCAACTATTGCATCTGAAAGTGAGTCCCATTCATACTCATGTGAGTCTGTTTCTGAATTATTGTTTGGGCCTCATGGTGTAGAAGCCTCAAGGTTAGGAAAGGTTTCCCTTTCTCTAGCACTATCATTGTTGCTATCTATCGCAGCCAGGATAGCAACACTTTCCATTGTCAATCTAGCATTCATATAGTCACTATCCATTGCAGTTGTCAATCTAGCATTCATATAGTCAATATTTTGAATCTCCCCATAGGAGATTTGTTGAAGGCACCCAATCATCAGACATGTCTTGCTGATTAGAGAGATTAGGTGTGTAGTCTGAGTCACTGTCACTGTCTATCACAGTTGAGATAGGGACACTTTTTTATTTCTTATTTTCAAAACCTAAGCCAACTGTTGACTTATTCCTTCATCCAAAAAGGGCATGGTTAAGAGGTTCAGCCCTAGCATCTAGCCTATGACTAAGGGGACCCTATCCTAGATAACCCATATTCTTGACCAATGTATACCCTCTCCCATAATTTATAGGGGAAGGTGCAAAATTCTCATTATGTAGTTATTTCTCTTCTCAGTAAATCCAATCCCTAACGACAACCTCTTCTTTTTCTTCTTGAATCGGAACTGAGGATTCCACAAACTTATCAAACAATGTCATGGCCGAAGACGAGGGCTTCATCTCTTGAGAAGGTTTGCCATAAGACCTAGGGGAAATTTGCAATCCTGTAAATGAATCCATTTTTTAATCCCCTATACCAAGATCTATGGTCTTGAATTTCTTCTTACATTATTCAAATGTAGGATCAAAAGTGTTAGCCTCTCTATTCAAAGGAATGTGAGACCCTACTAAAATTGTGTTGACTGACAGTGTGCTATCTCCAGGTATGCAGACTTCTATTCCATTGTAAGGGAATTTTACGCACTGATGATAGGTAGATGGGACTACTTGCATCTCATGTATCCATGGTCTACCTAACAAAATATTGTAAGCCAAAGGACTGGCATCAACAATCTGGAACAAAATGTCTTTCTCTACAGGACCAATTCGAATAGGAAGGACAGCCAATCCTTTAGAACTATGTTCTGCTTCATCATAAGCCTTGATAGTTATTTTCTTTCTTGTGTCAATGATTTCTTTTGAATAACCCAAGGCCTTCAATAAGCTCAAAGAATAGATATTAAGCCTAGCACCCCCATCTATCAACACATGCCTGACACGGGTCTTGTGAATCATAACCTCTATGTGAAGGGCCAAATTGTGTGGGTGGCTTAATGACTTGTCATCTTCCTCTGAGAATGTAAGGTAGTGAGGGCTGGCCAAGTGGTTGACCATATTTTGGAATTGATCTACATCTATATTATTAGGGACATTAGCCATTCGCAAGGCATCCTCAAGGACACGCTTGTGCTTAGGGGACAATTCCAAAAGCTCAAAGATTGAGATCTGCGCTGGTGTACGTTGTAATTGGTCGAAAAGATTATAATTCAACTCAGGACCAACAAATTTTTTTGGAAGAACACCCTTTGACACCGACTACTTAGACTTACCAGAGCTAGGACCTCTAATAACAATGGGACCTTGAGCTTGGCTTCTAGTAACAACATTAAGAGGTTGGGACATCCTTCGTGAGTGAGGACCTCTTAGGACCACAACGGGTCTTTCATTAGGCATAGGAGTTGAATCCACATCATGTCCATAAGGATCTTTTCCTCTCATCATGTTGACATTATCATCAGCCACTTCAAGCATGTTAATAACATTTTCAGCATTTGTATAAGTGTAGTTGATAGCAGCCTTGCCATTCTTGTTGTTGGAATTCTCTCCTTTCTCATATTTGGGCAAGGGTTCTTTAAAAGATTTGTGATCTGCATTAGTGGTTAGACCATCAAATTGTAATTTATTGCTCTCAATAAGGTCTTGAACAAGATGCTTAAGTCTAAAACAAATTTCTATATCATGTCCAATTCCATTGTGGAAGACACAAAAGGCCTTCTCATCCCACCAATGAGGTTTAGGATCTGGTATGCGGTGCTTGGTAGGATCTTGAGGTTGTGCCAAATTATGGGAAATTAATGTCTTGAAAATGTCTGCATATGAATCCCCAAGTTTGGTAAATTGCCTTTTTTCCTTTTTAGGTCTCCCTTGAGACTTGGGTTTATTCTCTTGCTGTCCTGAAGATGTTTGTAGCTTCATGGCTTGAACTGCATGAGAGAGATTAAGAATTCCTTCATTCTTAGGTTGTGATGAGTCAACAACTCTGTCATTGACCACCTACTTATTCTTATTCCAATAAGAGTTCTTTTTGTCCTTATGACCATTATTGTTGTTGTTTTGGCTATTGTTGTTGTTAGTTGATTTAGCCAAAATTCCTTGTTCTTTTAGGACATCCTCTATGCAACATGCCACTTCTACCATGGTGTCAAAAGAGTTGAATGGGATCTTCATGACCTCATACCTTAGCTCTGGTATTAAATTGCTCACAATGATGTCTATTCTTTCTTCCTCAGGAATTATCCTAGGATACTTTGAGCATAACCGTCTCCATCTTTGTAAGAAGGTGACAAAAGGTTCTCCTTGATTTTGTTTGAGTTTTCCCAAATCAAGCATGGTGACCAACCTTGACAGGTTGTAAGAAAAATGTTGAACAAATCTTTCCACAAGCTCTCTGAATGTCTTAACTGGAGGAGTAAGGTTAGTAAACCACTCCATGGCTTGACCCTTGAGGCTCCTTGGAAATAATCTCATTAAATAGGAATCTTCATGGTGAAAAGAAAAACTCATTATATAAAATTGTCTAACATGATCATGAGGATCACCAACACCATCATATTTGTCGTAGGTAGGAAACTCCACCTTCTTAGGGAACTCAACCAACACCACACTCTTGTCGATTGGGTTGGGACATATGGAATCCAAATTAAAGGTGCTCTTAGGTGCCCTCATCTGTTCTATATCCCTTTGAAGTTGTTTGATCATCTCATTAGTTGATGGATCTTGCTTCTTTACCTTTCGGTCCACGTCAAAATTGTATGGGACCTTAGCACCTTTGTTGATGAGACTTTCTAGGAACTGATCCTTGTTTTGTTCCACATACCTTTCTACATATGCTTGAAAAGATGGTTCTTGTTGCATAGTCATAAAATCCATTTGATCAAAGTTGGTATAGCTTCCTCCATGTTGTGAGCCATGATGTGCTTGTTGGAAGGGTTGCTTTGAATGTCTATGAGGCGGTCTTCTCCTATGATGATCATATCTCGAAGTCCTTCTTCCTCTAGGACTTGGGGATCGTGAAGGCATCCTTGACCTTCTTCTAGGACTTGGTGAGGGGGTAGATGGGGGTGAGTTGGTCCCACTATTGGCACCCCTCCCATTGGATCAATTTTGGAGTTGTTGTGCATAGAGCCTATCTTCTTCTTCTTGGGTGGCTCTTTTGCTTATGTCCAATAATGCACGTTCCTCTTCTTCTAGTTGTCTGAATTTCTCTTTTTTAGTAGCTTGTTCATCTAAATAGGCTTTCTTCTCCCTCTCAATGCTTTTCAATCTCATATTTGCATATCGAGAGGTATCTTTAAGTGGAGAAGATTGTCTTGAATGCCTTATTGCATTGGGTGCGTTGATGTGGTGGTCACTAGATTTGTTGTTCTAGTCCTTGTGTTGTGACCCTGAATCTGGGTGAGTTTGCTTATAATGTCTCTCAGCTCATTGGTGGGCATCAAAATATCTCGTGTTGTTGGGAGGTGACCCATGTGGACTAGCATGAGAAGAACCACCGGACTCTCTCCTATGTCGTTGGAAGATATCCTTAAGAGTCTGATTCATGGCTTCTCTTTGTTGTCAAGTGAAAGTGTAACTCATGTCCATACTTGATGAAAGTGGTGCTAAAGAGGTGCTTACTTCACTAGGATGACCCTTTGGATTAAAGTAAACCTCAGATTCACTCTTAGGATATTGATCAAAAAGGGGTCCTTTTCCCTTATGCTGTTGACGGGTCTTGACTGGTGGTAACTGATTAAACACAACAGGGGGTCGCTTCCCTTGATTGACTTGGTACCTTGTGGTAACTGAAATGAAAGAAAATGACTCTTAATGGTAAGATGACCTCTCAAAGTGTCAACACCAAACTAGGATAATCGAAGTTCTCTATTGTCCAAAATCAAATGAAAAGATAGAAAAAGGGGCTTTACCAACACTGTCAAATAGGTGCTTTAAATCAGAGGGTGACTACCCTTGCACTTTTGAACCAGGAGGTTGGACTAGGCCAAAATATAATTAAAATTGAGATAAAAATGATTTGGACAATAAGAGTACTAAAGTTCTCCAAGAATGTAGCTAACAATCCTAGAGATAAACTTTTGCACTAAGAATATCTTGCTAACTTGACAATTATTTTCAAAGTGACCTTGTAGATCAATTGATGCTATCCCTAGAGAGAAAAAGCCAGAAAGTTAGAGTCAAGATAGGTCTCTAACAACAGAGCAAGAAACCTACTCCAAGACCTAGCCTGACTACCGGTGATTGAGACTAACTAAAACTGAAAATACAACAAAAACTACTCAGGTGACACTTTCCAGTTAAGTAAGATGATAGTTTAGATTAGGGTGCCACTTCGCTTTAAGGCAGGCAATAGTTTTAACTATAGGTGACACTTCTCTTTCAGACGGGCGATAGTTTCCAGGCAGTGAGCGCGCCACTTTCTGCCAAGCAGGACGACAGTTGTGTAGGGGTGAACTGTCGTGCGACAATTCTCACAAAAGGGTGCGCTACTTGTTCAGTGTCATACGACTCTATGACCAGTGAGTGTCAAAATCTCAATTTTAAAGCTTATTCGTTCAAAAATTTTGGTCTGAAGGTTGCTTTTTTGATTTTGATCACAACGACAGCAATAAAGTGACAGGTTTGCAAACAGCATGGGATCAAATGTGTCTTTAAACACTTGAAACAAGGGCAAAGGCAACCTTGCCAAGACAAACACTTGCAATATCAAAAATGAAAAAGAACCCTATGAATGCTACCGATTGTTCATATGTTGAGAATGTTTACACTGGTATCACACAATCGAAGATAGTTCAAACAATATCTACCTACAAGACAAGGCTCAATACTTACCAACTTAGCCCATAACTTGATGTTCCCTCGCCTCACACAAAGTGGTTACCCATAATAGATGTTGGCTTTTTCATGGAAGTGCCAAAGACACAACCAAAGGAACACATATGGTGAGTATCTTAAGGTGATCCGGGTTGTTCAACTTGGATCAATCCTTGCACTAAGAAAATAAGCGGCTATAATAAGGTGGCTTCTATCTATGGTTCTTAATAAAGATTTCCATTCATAACACCCCTCTTGCTCCTCAAAGAGGACTCAAATCTCGCGGCCTCAAGAGTACCTTAAGCATTCTTGTTCAATGTTTTTCCCATAGTCGCAATCCCATGAGCTACTCACATCAAATGAAGACAAGTGTTACGTCTACCAAATTTTTTGGTGTCCTTGATAGCCTTGAGATTATAGTGAGTTGGAATCACTCACCACCAAGGAAAATGATGACAAGGTTGTCCACACTTGAGTCGTTCCTCTTGATTTCTCAAGAGCAAGCCCGCTAAAGGATTCCTAAACTAAATAAAAATGGATAATTTTTGAGGTTCAAGGTTTTTGGTTCACCTCAAGGGTGAAGAGCATACTCCCCTATCTCAAAAACTTCTCCCAAACACACCAAGCAAAGAGATTCAATTACTCCCTCGCTTCCAAAACCTTAAGATGGGTCAAGATTTTCTGATTCACCTAAAGGTGAAGAGCATACTTCTCCTACCACCTCAAAATCTTTTTCACAAGGTATTAAAGTTCCTAATACAATTAGTGAATGCCACACTCAATAAAGAAAGCAATTAAACAAGCACTTGATTTGGTTTTTATGCTTATGGTAGCACTGCAAAAACTATTAGTAGCCCTCTTTGACATGCAATGTATCAATTTCTTTCAAGCAAGAGCACCTACAAAACAACTTGTTAGACCAACAAGGGTTAGGAAAACCCAAAATCTAACAATGGTTAGCACATGAAAAATTAGATAATCTAAAAAAGTAACTGATCAAATGACAAAATCTAAAAATGAAACCATCATGGTTGGATTAGGCTCGGAAAGACCTTTCCAACGATATATCACACTTAAACTTTTGATACCATTTGTGAAAATTTCTCAAAAATGGGTGCGAGACTCCATGATAGTGACGCATGGAAGTACAGACAGTGCAAGAAAATCACAACAAAAATTAGAACAACTAAAACATGCAACAAAAATGCAAGAAAATAAGGACAAAACAAAGTTGTCTTGCCCCATGGTGGGTGCCAAAAATGTACACACTAAAATGGTGCACTTCTATGAACCATTATATGCAAGGTTACTCAAGAATGAGGCCTCACAAAGCGACTCATAGCTCTTTATGCATGGAGTTGCAAGGGACTATGATGTATTTTCTCTCAGCTAGAGCTACAAGCTTGTGACCTTGCTAGTCAACCACACAATGAGAGATTCGAATGAGAACAAGGGCAAGAGTGCCAATATCCCCAAGAATCACTATGAAAATGCAATGCAATACAAACTAGTCTATGGAAATGAAAATGTAATGCAACTAAGCTATGAAATGGAAAGAACAAGTGTTACAAATCCTTCCTATTAAGCTATGTGAGTTAAGCTAAAGCAAGAAAAGAAATCTAAACTACGAAAGCATGGAAATGAAACTACTATGTAAGAATGTAAACTAAACTATGAAGCAAATGAAGAAATATAAAGTAGGAGGCAACAATGATCTCTAAAAAGCTTCAAAGTCTTCAAGGATTCCTGCAGCATAAAGTTAGCATAAAAACATGATGATGAAAATGAAGGAGAGAGCTTTCCTTTTATAAGAAATGCAAAGGAATGGACCATTGAGATTAAGAGGCAAAAGTCTTAATCAGCGGTGGAGTTTGAAAGAGGAGTGATCCATGTGCACAAGTATCCTCCAATAGGAATTGACTTTGTGTCCATGTGAGACAAAAGTGCTTTTTTCCTTTTTTGTAAAATAGAGAAAATGCTTTATTTGTGCAACTTAGGATAAGAGGAAAAGTGGGGCTTTTTATTTAATCAAAAGGGGAGGAAATATTCCTTTTAATTAAATAAAGACTTAGGATAAATGGTTAGCCCAAGGATAAAAATCCAATATATGATCGAAATTAAGACTTGATCAAGAAATTGATAATGTTGAAAATATTGATTATTGATAAAAATGATTCAGGGTTGATAAATCAAATAAATGGGGCCCAAAGTCTAGGCGACCATTTTTGGGTGCATACAATTACAACAGTCGGCTGAAATAAACCAACTTTATTTCTCAAATTGACAAAATCCTTTACTGGGCTGACCTTGCTCAGTAAACATTAATCTAAAAAAGATTTCCTTTGGTGACCGAGATAACTTGGTAAGTACTGCAAATTCTTCAACAACCTTTGGAGACTGAGTGAACTCGGTAGACACTAACTTTCCTTTGATAACCGAGGAAGCTCGGTTAACACTATTTTCTACCATACTTTTCTTTTGACACCCGAGAGGTCTCGGTAGACACTGGGAACTGCTTTGCTGACCGACTGAGCTCGGTAGACATTGGGAAATGCTTTGCTGACTGATTGAGCTAACAATTGATATGACATTTGTGTGACATCAAAGACAACACAATCATTCCAACAATCTCCTTTAGACAATTGTATCCTACAATCTCCCTCTTTGGCATTGATGGCAACACAATATGTCATAGCACAATGAAATTTCATAGCAAACATAGAATAAGGAACATATCCTTAGCTTCATTCTGATTCTCATCTCCCTCTGTCAGCAAACTTCTCTCTCTGACTGAAAACTCTCCCTCTTTTCTCTTTTTTTTAAAAAAAAATAAAAAATAAAAAATCTCTTTCTTAGAAATTTCATGAAATAATGACGGCAAACAAAAAACTCTCCCTCTTTGACAACACATGCCAAAGATAACACACTTCCATTGAATACCAATGTACCTTAAGTACTGATTCATATGCAATGATTCCTTGACTATGCTACATCAACTGACTGATCTTCAACATGCTCTGGTTGATGCATTACTAAAACTCAATTTAGTGAGCCTCGGATAGAGGAATGACCCCTAACTTACCTCTTAGATACAAGAATGCATCCTTAGGTAGTGGCTTGGTGAAGATATCTACAATTTGTTCTTTTGTATGAATATATTCCAATTTGATTTCTTTGTCCTGCACCAATTCTCTGACAAAGTGATATTTTATAGCAATGTGTTTGGTTTTGGAATGCATTACTGGATTCTTTGAAATATTTATTGCACTTGTATTATCATAGAACATAACAATTGGTTCTTTGATCTCAACTTTCATGCCTCCCAATAACTATTTGAATCAAATAATATTAGAGCAATTTACTGCTGCAGCAACATATTCTGCTTCTGCTATGGATTGGGATGTGCAATTTTGCTTTTTACTAGTCCAAGATACTAACCTTTTGCCAAGAAAAAATAATCCACCACTTGTACTCTTTCTGTCATCAATGTTTCCTGCCCAATCAGCATTAGTAAACACTTTTAAGTCCAGATTGCCTCCAAATTTATACCACAATCCATAATCTTCAATTCCTCTTAAGTACCTCAAGATTCTTTTGATTGCCATCATGTGATTTTCTCTAGGTTTTTCTAAGAATCTTGCCACTATACCAACTGCTAAGGCAATATCAGGCCTTGTATGTACTACATACTATAATTTTCCAATCATTGATCTGTATAAGGTCTGATCTACTTCTTTTGAATCATCATCTTTGGTAAGCTTCAGTCCAGTACACATGGGTGTACCAACTGGTTTTGAATCTTCCATACCAAACTTCTTAAGTATTTCCTTGATGTATTTAGACTGAGTAATGTACATACCATTCTTGCTCTGTTGAATTTGAAGTCCAAAATTTTTTTTTATCTAACCAAACATAGACATTTCAAATTCTTTGTTCATTTGCTCTGAAAATTCTTTGCACTGATCATCATTTCTTATAAACACACTATCATCCACAAATATTTCTGCCAAAACAATTTTGTTATCTGGTCCTTCTTTGATGTATAAATTACTGTTGTCATTAGCTCTTTTGAAATCAATCTGAGTTAGATAGTTATGTAATCTTTCATACCATGCTCTAGGGGCTTGTTTCAGACCATACAGTGCTTTGTGTAATTTGCAGACCATATCCCTTTTGTTTGGATCCATAAAACCTTCAGGTTGCTCAATGTAGACTTCTTCATCAAGAATACCATTGAGAAATGCAGATTTTATATCCATCTGATATACCTTAAATCCTTTATGTGCTGCATATGCAAGTAGAGTCCTTACACCTTCTAATCTTGCAATAGGAGCAAAAGTCTCTCCATAATCTATACCTTCTTCTTGACAATATCCTTTACATACCAATCATGCTTTGTTTCCTGATACTTGACCATCTTCATTCAACTTATTTCTAAATACCCATTTTGTCTCAATTACATTTTTATCTTTAGGCCTAGGTACAAGAGTCCATGTCTTATTTTTCTCTATTTGCTCTATTTCTTCATTCATAGCCTCAATCGAACTTTCATTTTCCAATGCATCTTTGACATTTTTAGGTTCAAAATCAGCAAGTAAACATGTACCTTTTAGTTTATTACTTGTCATAGTACCATATGATTTGTTTCCAATAATCTGATCTAGTGTATGATGCTTCCTAACATACTTGGCCAATACAGGTTCCTTTCCTCTTGAATGAGTTACATTGTCATCTTCTTGAATTTCATCTTCAGGTTCAGTTTGTTTGGGCTCGGTAGATATTTTCTCGGTAGCTTCAGGCTGAGACTCGGTTTCTTGTGACTCAGTCTGAACTTCTTCTTGTGACTCAGTTACTGTACTGGGCTTGGTTGATGTAGTCTCCTCATTGACAGATGTGTCTGGCAATGTATCAGGTTCAATGTAAACAAATCTTTTGTAATCCTCTGGTTCCCTTTTGCTTTCTTCTTCAATCTTTTCTGCAAACTCATCTACTTTCACATGTGCACTTTCTATTATTTTATGAGTAGACAAATTTAGACATTTATATGCCTTACTTTTGCAAGAATATCCCAAAAATATTCCTTCATCACCTTTCGCATCAAGTTTTCCTTTTCTAGATTCTTTCAAGATGTAACATTTACTACCAAATACCTTTAGGTAATTTACATTGGGTTTATAGCCATACCATAAATCATAAGGAGTTTTGAATGTGTCTTTCCTCAACTGTACTCGGTTCAAGGTATGAACTACAGTGCTAATAGCTTCCTTCCAGTATTTCATAGCAATGTTCTTTTCAATCATTAGAGTCCTTGCACAATCCATGATAGATCTATTCCTCCTTTCAGCTATTCCATTTTGCTCAGGAGTTCTTGGAGCTGATACCTGTCTTTTGATTCCTCTTTCAATGTAGAAATTATTGAATTCATGGGAGATGAATTCACCACCTCTGTCTGATCTCAAGCACTTCATTCTTTTTCCTGTTTCCTTTTCTACTCTTGCCAAATACCATTTGAATTTCTCAAATGCTTCTGACTTTTCTCTTAAATACATAACAGTCATCATTCTAGAGTAAGCATCAACAAAGAGAATAAAGAATTCTTCTCCAGTATAGCTTTCAATTCCAATAGGTCCACATAAGTCAGTATGCACAATATCCAAAATATCTTCAGACTGATAGTTTTTACTTTTAATGCTAGTCTTTCCCATTTTACCAATCTGACAATTCTTGCATAGACCTATATCAGGTTTCTTCAAAGTAGGAATACCTCTTACTTTCTTGAATTTTCTTATTTTCACCACATTATCAAAATTTACATGACACAACCTTTTGTGCCATAACCAACTTTCTTCAATTTGAGCAATAAAACATGAGCATTCACCAAGATCAAGATAAAACAGGATACCTTTGGTTTGTTTTCCTGAACCAATCATTTTTCCTTTGTCATTCAGCAGTCTTGCTTTGCCATTCATGAATTCAACCTTGAGTCCACTGTTGATTAGCTGTGCTACACTTAGAAGATTATGTTTAGTCCTTCAACCCAATATGCATTATCACATATAAGTTCTTTGTTTAATGAAATTCATCCTCTTCCTTTTATACAACAATGTTCATTGTTTCCAAACCTTACACTACCACCATCATAGTCTTCAAAATGTTCAAACTTAGTTTTGTCACCAGTCATATGATGTGAGCATCCACTATCTATAATCCATGTATCATTTTTTCTTATATGAGAGATAAGTGCCATCTCATCTTCATCATGATCAGATTCATCTTTTACAGCAATGAAGATAATTTTTTCTTCACTATCATCAGAATCCTTAGCCAAAAAACATGTATTCTTACCTTTATCCTTGAATGACTTGAAATTCTTCTTGCCATTGTACTTGTGACCTTTCTTCTCATCTTTGCTTTGTTTGTTTGGGCACCTAGCTGCAATATGACCAATTTCTTCACATGAAAAATAGATTAAGGGAGTTTTACCTTTGTATTTACCTCTACCTCTAGTATATTTCTTTGCAAGTAATGCTTCAATAACTTCAAGATCACTGTCTGAACTTTCCTCTGATTCTTCTTCACTTTCTGACTAGATTTTCTTGCCCTTCTTAAGTGAGAGTTTGGCCTCAAATGCTGATTCAATGTTTTTAGAAGTTGGAACATAGTTATCATAGTTATCCAATTCAAAAGCTATCAATCTTCCAACTAAGGCATCCAAAGTTATATTGTGATTTTGTTCACATCTTCTTTCTTGAATAGCAGATACTCTTATTGCATAGATAGGAAGCAATGTTCTAAGAACCTTATAACAGTTTCATCATCAATTTTTCCTCCAAAAACTTTGATTGCACTAACACTCACCTTGATCCTTTCAACATATTTTGCAATGTTTTCATCTTTATCTAATCAAATTGTCCTCTTAGGCTTTCTGCTTTGGCTCTTTTCACATTGTCATCACCACCATAAATTTTCTTCAGCTTGTTCCACATTTCATAGGTAGTTGTACAGTCTTTGATCTCATCAAATTCTTCATAGCTATGGGCTGATACGATATCTATCATCATGGTGTTATGGTTCTTTTTCTCTCTAATGTCTTCAACAATTAATGTGCCAGTAGGAATAGTATATTCTTGATCAATATATTTGCATCTTGAATCACCAATGGAAGCCAGATGAAGTCTCATGAGACCTTGCCATGCTGAAAAGTTATCTCTGTTAAGCCTTGGAATTTCTCTCTTGTAAGACATCCTGATCTTTAGCATAGGTCCTTAAAACCCTTCCTGCAAGCACCAAAATCTCTGATACCAATTGTTGGAAATATAGATGTAGTAACTGAGAGGGGGGGGGGGGGCAGGGGGTGAATCAGTTAACCACAAAATATTACCACTGATCCCTTAGATGTCCTATTAAATTATTTACTGCTGACATACATAGAAATGTTGAAACTCGATAATTGCATAGATTGTTAATTATAACTATTCTTAAGCATTCATCAGTGATTAACATGCATGAATAAATAAAATAGCATGAACACAAGAGACACTAGATTTAACGTGGAAACCCAATATGGGAAAAACCACCAATGTAACTAGTTACTGATTTTCACTCTTATGAAGTGATGCCCTGTTAGGAGCCAACCCGGTAAAAGGTTACAAAACACACTGTTAGGTGTGACCTTGTTAGAAGATTTAATCACCCTACTAGGAGTGGCCTTGTAAGAGGTCTTGAAACAATTCAATAGAACTGTGACCTTGTTAGAGGATTTACAAAATGGCTGTTAAACCAACTCGGTTAGGAGATTTTGAAATCACTGCTACAATGGTAAGAAAGTAACAATGAAGTGACCTGAATAGTGATGCAACTGAATTTTTGATTACAGATCTCTATTCTACTTCACTAGATCCTTCCTGATCAAATATATCTTTGCTTCTCTTCAAGGATATCTAATCATCCTTCAAAATTCACTCATACTATTCTTCCCTTTCACTTTTTTTTCATCCTCATAATTCACAACTTGACCTTCTATATATATACCATTAGTATTGTCAAGTCAGCACTAATAATTATTACAAAACATTACTAATCATTACAACAGTCAGCTGGAATAAACCAACTTTATTTCTCAAATTGACAAAATCCTTTATTGGGTCGACCTTGCTCGGTAAACATTAATCCGAAAAAGATTTCCTTTGGCAACCGAGATAACTCAGTAAGTAATGCGAATTCTTTAACATCCTTTGGAGACCGAGTGAACTCAGTAGACACTAACTTTCCTTCGATAACCGAGGAAGCTCGATTAACACTGTTTTCTGCCATACTTTTCTTTTGACACCCGAGAGGTCTCGGTAGACACTGGGAACTGCTTTGCTGACCAACTGAACTGACAATTGATATGACATTTGTGTGACATCAAAGACAACACATAATCATTCAAACAATCTCCTTTAGACAATTGTATCCATTAATATATATATATATATATATATATATATATATATATATATATATATATATATATATATATATATATATATATATATATATATATATATATATATATATATATATATATATATATATATATATATATATATATATATATATATATTTCATAAATATAAATATTTATATAATAAATAATTATAATTATCTACTAATCTTAATAGTAGTTATCCAACTGAAGCTATAATTCATTAACATATACCTCTTTGTCCTCTCGTAGTAAATGTTTCATGAGTTTCTTAAAGAGATCACCATCTGGGTATTATTCAATTTCTCACAGTGTGGGCTCTTGATTCCCCCCATGATCAGAGTTGTGTCCTTGTGAACCTTGTTTGGGTCCTCTTTGAGACATAACAGCGTGTTGATTATATTATAGGATTGATTCAAGCGGATTGGTGTGACCTCCTTTTAATTGCAAATTGCCTAGTGCATCTTATTCCTAAAGATTGGTATAGTACAGGTGATGAAATTTCTGAGTAATAAGAGAAGATGACAATGATGTCTTTGGATCTTCTCTTTATTTTTTTTGTGAGGAAGCTCTGGTTTTCACCATTAACCTTTAGTTGAATCTTGGAGCAAGATAAAAAAAACTGGATGAAAAATTCACGACACTTAGCCTCTGATAGATCAAGGTTGTTTTGAAAAGGTTTTTGACACAGGATGAGATGTGTTCCAGATTAATCGACAAGATGAAAAATTGAGAAAAGTAGACCACTTTAGGAAAATGGAATGGATCATTATTTCTCTGTTGTGTACCTGACACAGTAGATTTTCTAACATAATTTTGACAAAAGCTCAAGGTTGACTGGATTTCTACCAAAATTAGGGTTTTTTTGACAATTTGTGCAAATTATTGTATGACAGTATCTAGGCTCATATGACATAGAATAGGGCTTGGCATGACAATCCAGAAGCTTGTACAACAATTGATACCAAGAATTTATTTTTGCTTGTGATTTTTGACAACTCTCGTGTGACACTCTATAGCTTCATGTATGACACTTTAGGGGTTCTGGTATGACACTTGGTAAAATTGAGCAATTGTCATATGACAATTGATAGGGCTGGATGATAGTTTACACCAAATAAGTATTTTACTTCAATTTTTGGGATTCTTGGTGTTTTTGGTTTCAGTTTTCTTTTTAGATTTGTTTTCTAGTTTTTTGAATCTGTGTGTTCTGTACTATCTGAGCATGTTTAGCATAGTAGTAGGCTCACAATTATAGAAAACATGTGGGAACTGACTCGATGAATCAAAGACACCTAGCTTAGCCAAACTAGGAGAAGATATGTATTACTTGTTTGTTGAATTAGGAACACACTCAATGACTCTTCAAAATATGGTAGTCCAACAACACATACTGGATGTTGGAGCCCATATTAGCCGAGTTCAAGCTCAAGGAGGGCTCTATATGATGAGTGTCTTGTGGTGATTACTATTCACCTCGTACAAGTACTACAAATCCTTCAGAGGTAGATTGGTAGAAAACTAGCTTAGGCTTTTAATCAAGGCATATATGTTCACAACTATCTCCCATAGTTCCACAAGAAGGATTAAGGCTGTTAACCCTATGAGTACTCAAACCTATGTAGTCTCACAAGAAAGATTTAAGTGGCTCTGCACTACACAACATCCAAGCATGTTCATTGAATAAATCCAAGGAATAAGCACAATTATGTCTTCTGAGGCTTTAACCTCAAGGAAGCATCAAATTTTATAGTGTGGTGGAAGAGCCAGCTTAAGAATTTTCCCCACTTGGGTCATTCTCGGGAGATTTTTATCTCAGCCAACAAGCTCTCTAAAGGTTTAAATGAAATGTAAGGTTGGGGACCACATGATCTAGGTTTCTGATTCTCTAAGAAGAGAAGAGCATAATCCCCTAACCTTGTTTTTTTCCCTATCCCAAACATGCCAAGAAAAATTAATCTAGAGACAATACGCACATTGCCAGGGGGGGATATCTTTTGGGTTTCTAATTCTTTGAAAAGAGAAGAACATAATCCCCATAATATCTACCTCATGTAATATGAAGAACATAACTAATTATCTATGTGCCTATATGAAAAAGAGATTAACCAAACACAATATTTTCTCGATGAAGATTTTGGCAACCCACAAAACCACAAGTCAGAAATTTTTGGTCAATGAGATTTCTTTGGCCAACAAATTTTGAAAGGGTTTCCTACAAACAAGGGCCTATAAAACAAGACAAGAATAGGTCAAAAGATAGGTTTCAATGCTTAGGACTTCATCTCACATCCTGCAAAAAGAATTACGCTATCTCAAACAATCATGCACTAGAAAATAACAGGGGTTAGGATTAGCAATCAATCAAATTTTAGAGAAATTTTTTTTTAAAATGACTACAAAAACCCATACAACAATTGAAATTCTGGTGTAAAATGTCATACGACAATATACCTTAACCCATATGACACTTGAGCCTTGATACGAAAATGCATACAAACCAATATGACACTTCAAGAATGCCATTTGTCGTATGACAGACATAGACTTCTGAAATGACACTCTGCAATCTGTTGTACGAGATTGTACAGAAAAATTTCAAAAACCTGAGAACTTGATGAAAATGATTAGAAAATTGATGAAAGATGAAAATGTGAAACCTAATATAGGGCCCCACGGTGGGTGCCAGAAATGTGTGTGTGATAATTGTACCTATTCATAAGACACAACACATTAGTAAAACATTACAGATCAATGATAAGAAAATAAGCAATGAATGAATATATCATCAATCAGGTGATTTACTGCCTTCTAGAAGATGTGAGTATGGTATTCTCAGATTTGACTGAGATCAGTGACAATGCAATGCCTAAACAAAGGATTTGAATGCAAAAACTATTGAAATGAATGCAAGATTAATCTATGTTTTTATGATTTTCAATGCAATAATAATAAAAACTATATAAAATTGATCTAAAAACTTAATATCAGTGACATGAAACTAAGATATGGATGCAAAAACTAGAAAATAAATGATAGCCATTGATCTAAAAAATGGATGCACAATCTCGCAAGAACTCGACAACATAGCTCTGTTGTTCTCAAAATTGCACATATGTGTTTTGTGAAGAACCAAGGGTTGTTTATATAGAAATCCAGGTTTGAGAACTCATGGAAAAACCAAAAAATCACTCCCTGATCAACTTGAATTGATTGACAAGTAATTAGGTAATTATAAATAATTATCTAGTAAAAATCATGAAAATAAGCTTTTTAACTCATAATTCAAAGTTGAGATCACTCCAATGTACTTTTTAACTCACAATCACATGTTGAGTTTAGAAAGTTAACAAAATGAATCCAATAGTTGATTTTGAGTTTAATTGCTTTTCTGATTTTTGCATAGATAATTATGAGTTTATTTAGTTTTCCATGTGTTTTATTCTCAACTTAACTAATTTAGTTTAAAAATAACTGATTTATGGGTTAATCAGTTAGTAAATCAAACTTTATCCAAAATTATATTATTAAATTTGACAATTCGATTTTAATCGATTAAATAAATATTCAATTAATTATTTTTGGAATTTTTGATTTATTGTCAAATAAATAACATTAATTAAGAATAATTGAATTAAATCTAATTAAATTAATTAAGTGACTAAATGAAGTTTAATTAATTAAATATCAACATATTCAATCAATTATAGTTAGGATAAATAATATAAAATCATTTATTGCCAAATAATATTCAATCAGAGATAATTAGAATAGATTAGGAATATTTAGGAATATTTCTCAATGCAGAATTATGAAAAGATCGATTAGGGTTTTGATTGCCTGATGCACATATGTGCCTTAGGTTAGGACTTTGGAGGTCGATTTTGATCAATTTGTTAATGTAGGAGGTTAATAGAACTAGAGCCCATTTTTGGGGTATTATAATAGATATTTAATTAAAAGTTTGTTAAGGTGAGTTACTTTAGAATTAGATTATATTTATATGTTCAACTATTATGCTTGAATTTATTTCTAAGCATAGAAATAGATCATATTTATATATTAAAATATTAATCTTGAATTTATCTGTCAATAATCATATAAAAATTAAGCATACATTATATAAGAAATATATTAACGATAGACTTTGTTAGAATCCTTTCTATAATTTCATCAAATTACCTTGAATGGAATGGATTGAATGGAAATTTAGATTATCTTATGATATCCAATACCTAGCAGTACATAATCATTTGGGAAAGATATTCTCTTTCAGGAGAAGTAATTTTAATCCTTAATTCAATGTATTATTTCAATAATCAACAAGTTTGTTATTTAGAATTTCAAACATTAGTAAACTAAGAGTTCCCAATTACAATTATTATATTAGAATTCATTATGATATTTTTAGTATTGAATAATGAATGAGTAAAACAATATAAGTCATATCAAGTGTCTAGTCACAAAAATAATCATAATGCAACATGCCTTATTTTAAAGATTAAATTAATTATCACAGAATGAAAGTTTCCCATTACAATTTTTTTACTAGACTACGATCTCAGTTTTTTAATAACAACCACATTATTATATTCTTGTTCATTAGTTACAAATTATAATCTCTTAATTGGATTACAAATACTTGAATAACATCAAAACTATTTGGTATTGTGTTTCTTTAATTTTTATTGATAATGTGTAAAATTATTATACTACTTTATTGGTATTGTATGTTGTCAATGTAACTGTATCAAAGCATATATGAATGGAAATGAAAAAGATGCATAACCATCCACTTAGGATTATACCTATACCTCATAGCTAACCTATTGTAGAAAATCTATTTTAGTTAGGGTAAAGACCCCATTAGTCTTTCTATGCAAATTTTCCTTCATAACTATAAAAAATAACTCTAGAGACTTCATAAATTTATTATAATTTCTTGACATTAAATTAATTATAGTTATTTCATAAAATTATTTATTGCCAAAACTAAATTGACCATGAACACAATTTAGGACCATGACGTAACTCATAAGAACTTGTAGAAAATGAAATGAACCTAGTTATAATTCAAATGGTTATTAATCACGAGGGAATAGAAGGATGCAGTTTAGATTGTGTTGTACCTTGGTATGATGATGAGACAAATGTTACCTTTTTCTTTATTCCACCAAAATTGAGAGCTACTATGTGAGATTTATGCATAATATAAACTTGATATTCAATTCAATTAGATCTACATTGGATGTCTTTGAAATACATATAAATATTTACTAGATACAGTGCAATTGTCATGTTTATTCAATCAACCAATATGCCTTTAAATAGGTTCTACTTGTGGTTACAAACTATTCATATAGCTAGTAATGGTAAGAACTAGACCTATGAAACTATGACAACTTAAACATATGATCTTATTACATTAATCCAAACAAGAGTGGAAGTTTCAAGGGTTTTAAAACTAACATATGGAGACTTTTATGAAGTACCTTCAACAATCCTCTTCACTCACTCAAGAAAAACCAAACTTATTGCAATAGTGGATCTCTTGACCATGCTTTCTCAAGAAACACCAAACTGCCTACATCAGTGGATCTCCTGACTGCACAACCGTCTGCATAACATTAGTATTACCAACTCCCCTACATAATGAGTGTTTCTAATTTCCTTTCTAGTGTTGCACATGAGACAACTTTCCTCTCAAAGTCCACATCTCCTCCGAGTGTGTCTAAGACCACCTCAAGTTCTATAGAAAAAATCATCACTGATATCCCTACACAAGAGACACCTTTCCTCTGAAAGTCCTCCTCAAGTGCTTGACAAATCACCTACAAAATCCTTCCCCCCATTTCTCCTTGAAGGTACAATCATGCTGCCAAGCCTCCTCTTCCCTTCAATGACACAAATAAATCAAGTCCCCTCTTCTCTTCAGGGATGAATCTACCAAGCCTCAATTTTTTAGGGACAAAAATAAATTTCTTCTCATGCAATAAATCATCCCTAAGCGAGAAGCTAGCTTGGGATGATAGGTAACCTCCTACCTTTGTTGCCTCTAGCCTCCTGTAAAATCATTATTTTCTAAAGCCCAAATCTTTCATCGACTCTTCCATTGTGAGATGGTTTGTTTATCATCAGATGAGTCATTTGTGTGTACTAAAAATTTACAAAAGTGTGATTAACCTTTAGTTGTAGTAAAACTTTTATTTTACTTCAACTTCCCATCAATGAGATATTTGGCCCATTGAATACAATTCATCTGTACATTTCCATTTTTTGGCAATAATAACATTTGAATTCTCTTCTAGTGAAAATATTAGATTTTTTTCTAGAAATCAAAGCACATTCCTCAAAAACTTGAAGACCCTTATTAGCTCTACTTCCTTCATCAATTAGAGAATAATTATAGTTTCTAAGCTAGGATTCATTTTGTTTGAAGTGAATACAATATGATCAAATCTTGATGACATACAACTCAGTAAGATCACCTTGGCATCATCATCATCAAATTTAGAGTTCACACTTGCAAGTTGGTTAAGAGAACAAAAAGTGCTGATATTTTGAACAATATTGTCACTTTCGTTCATCTTCAAACCAAACAATTTTTTCTTTGTGGATATTTTGGCACTAGGATCCTACGAACCAAACAAAGTGTTAAACCCATCCAATAATTTTTTTGATGTCTTCAATAGATCAATGTGATGCAAATATGCATCTAATAAACCAAGTACAATCAATGTTGTGGACGTGCGATCTTTAACCATCCACTTTGCTGCTTCATCTACATCTTAGAGTTTTCTAACAGTTCCACTAACAATGTCCCATAGATCCTTTTCAGTCTGAAGCAATTTTATTTTAATTTTCCATATCTGAAATTCAAACCCTTCAAATTTGACAATCGTATTTATTTTATCCATTATCCTTATTACTAGAAAAAAGAAATTAGAAAAAAGAAATTATATCAAAAGATTCATGATACCACCCTAGACTGTCACATACCTCTAAGGGCCCATATTCAAATTTGATTATGTTATCTCATTCAAAACCAATCTGAAACTTGAAGCTTTTTGCCACACACAACGCACTCTACTTGGATACACTTTTTTTCCTTTACATTTCTTGTTGGAGACCCCGATTTCATGATCTTATCAGGAACAACAAAATAATCAAACACTTTTGATCCATTGCTAAGGTGCCTGATTTTCGATGCAGATTGAGTCACAGAACGCACTTTAAGGGTTTTGACCACAAGACCATACCCATCAGCTGGGGATTTTCTCATTAAAATAGCTCACCCAATCCTTTGATCTGTTTACGAACAAGAGGCGAACGCTTATTTACATACTTTTTGAATTTCGGCACAACATTAAGAAATCCTCGTCCTCCAGAGAATCTTCACTTGCCCATTTCTGCTTAATAAGCTAGGACTCTGCAGGGCTTTTGTCCAAAAGAGGCGTCGAACTACAATGAAATAGCTTTTTCTATTACGAATAGTACCCTTTGAATAGGAAAAACACGCAGTCTCACGATGCCCTTTACACTAAAGATATTCCACTGCTTCCAATGCACTTTGTCACGGGATAACTTCTCCTCCTGGCGTTCTAATGCTCTGATACGATATCAGAAACACATGATAGAATTTTTTTTTTCAATTTAATCAGATCTCCATTGGATGTCTTCGGAATAGATTCAGATTTTTATTGGATACAATGCAATTATTCTATTTATTCAATCAAACGAGATGCATTTAAATAGCTTGTACATGTGGTTACAAATTATTTATACAACTAGCAATCACCAAATAGGTACGGTGAAGAAATTTGAAAGGTCAATTAGGAAAAAATGTCTATAGTTTTAAAATATATATTTATTTAAATCAATTTTTATAAATCTTAATAATCTCATATAATATGCCCTAATGAACTCCATTATGAATGAAGGTAGATTGGTATCTAGATCTTCATGTGAACGTCACCCATGCGGCAAACCCAAAATCTTCATGGCCCTGCATATGGGGGAACTTCTTTATTAATATTGACATTATCAAAAGATAAAATATCTACATCATGATGCCCTAGAAATGTAGACAAAGCCAAAAGATAGATATTAATAACTAAAATAATGTTTAAATCAATTCGTATAACCCTATAATTAATTCTCAAACAAATTAAAGTTTGCATGTGAATTGTTCACTCTTATTTTCACTCATTGAATATATATTTTTTTTAAAGAGAGGTAAAAGCTTTGATCCAAAGGTATGTACCGGTGAGGTTACAAATGGGGGACCTCATCCCCAATGGGATTTGAATCTTGATGGAAAGAAAAACAACACATAAACTTAATTAATATTGACTAATTTTTATTATTTCTTCAACCTATTTTATTAATTTAATTTTAAGGCATTATGCATAAGCCCTAATTTAAGACAAAATCTACGTATAGTTTAATTTTAAGACAATAATCTACTTATAGTTTAATCAAACACTAATTATAGAAGGCTTGACATTAGAAAGACAAGTTCCACTTTTAGATATTTTTCATGTATTTTTGATGGCCACCTATTTGTTATAAATTACCTATAACACTTAAATCTCCCACTTGTGAAGCATGCACTCAAATTCATAATTGATATATGAAGAGAACATCTTGTTTAACTATTCATTTTAAAATAAATCTAAAATCATGAATTACTAAAAGCCTTCATGACCTAAGAAAAGACTCAATCATATCCAAAAAAAAATAATAGATTGGAGTGATGAGTTTCTTGATGTTTAATGTCATATCAGAATTTGATAACCATAGATGAGCCTAAGCTAGACTTAAATTGTTAATACACTCACTGAAGCTGCAAGCTCTTCAAGCATTTCCTTTTGCTCCATTACAACACAACTATCCACAACTGTATCGATGCCACCATTAAGATCAAAGTTCACCTTTAGGTAATGATCATTAAATTGGTTGTCCTTATCTTCTCTAAGCGTGCACCAGCTCCAACCTAAGATTTTCATTGATTTCTGATTGATTCCTGTTGCTCTCTAAAATTTTTCCTATAATTTTGGTCTAAGAATAAAAATTTAATTTGAATGAAATGAAATGCAAAACATTCCCCTGCGTTCTCAAAGCATGTGCTACAATGTTTTAACTATAGATAGTTAGGGAAGTTCATGTTCATGGAACATGTGGATTGGAATCATATTTGTTTATAGTGAATGTCCTTATTACCATGTATGTCAAATGCAGGTGCGTGGGAGATGCACACAAAGTGTTTGACAAATTGTGTCCTTCTGAAAGAGATATGATGTCCTGGAACTCTATGATTGGAGGTTATTTGCAGAATGGGGAGGAAGCCAAGATTTATAGATTCAAATGAAGACGAGAATCTAACCAAACAAAGTGACATTCATAAGTCTTCTTACGGTCATATCAGAGGTCAATCAGGGCAAGGAGATTCATGATGGCATAATTAGTAACGGATTTCATTTGGATTTGCAAGTGGGGAATGCACTTGTCGCAATGTATGCCAAATGCAACATTATTGAGAGTGTGCTCAAAGTGTTTGACAAAATGCTTGTAAAATATGTTGTCTCACAGAATGCGATGATCACGGGATATTTTCAGAATGGACAGAGTGGGGAAGCCCTAAAGATCTTTCCCAAATCGTAGTTGGCAGGTGTGAAGCCAAATGTTGTCACTATCGTAAGTCTTCTTCCAACTTGCACCCGCCTAGTGGCTCTTCAACAAGGTAAGCAGGTACAAAATTTTGTTATAGAAATGGGTTTGAATCAGATGGTTTTGTGGTCAGTGCCCTGATAGACATGCATGCAAACTGTGGGAGTTCAAAGATTTCACTTCACTCATTTAATTTTTTTGAGCACTCAACGATCTTGCACCCGCCTAGTTTCTCCTCAACATTCTCCCGCAGTCGGTGATCTTGTGTGCTACTCAAGTTCTGAACTACATGTGTCCTTTTGCATTGGAAGATGCCATTCACGTCATGAAATCCCTTCTAGTCGATTTTGAGCCCATCTCGTCCATGGAATATTCCAATTTCAGTTACATTGTGCTGGGCCAAGTGGTCAAGCATGTAACTGACATGGCTTACGGGGACTATGTTGAGGAAAACATTCTTGATCCCTTGGGACTTTGGTGCATACAATTGGGACACACACAGGTGTAACTAAGGGTGAATGAGGCTATGTACTAGGGGCGTAATGGACCCCTTTGGGTTTTTGATATTTCCCAACAAGGGTTTCATAAACCTGAGCTACGAAAACCTATACCATAGTAGGTTCGATAATTTGGGGGAGACATTGTTTTTCTTTTGATTTTTCTTTTAATTTAAACCATCATTGGGATAGTAGTTTTGAGGGAACTTCCCAAGACATTTGTGAACAAGTTGACACAGATGGTGAATGTTGATGCAGGAGAAGGTCACACATTACACAAATATCTTACTTTTCCATTTTTCTCCAGATTCCACGAACAAGTTGATTATTACAGTCATGCACACTGCACAAATAAGTACTGGCTACTACAGATGATAAAAAATAAATCTTTGTAACAGTAAACAAGAAAGTGGAATCTAACGGCCATGAACACTTCAATGGTCATGCAATCCTTCTCCATCACTACAAACCATTGATTGCCAATATCAGCTCGTCCATCTCATATGAAAAATGCCTTCGGCATAATTAGTAAGGTTAATAAGTAAATCTACAAAACTGTACTAACTTCAACACTTCAACACTATGAATCAAGGATTCCAAGATACCCTAACATATCCAAGTGTTTGTATATGTGGGGGTCATATGATAAGACCTTGAAAAATTTATAATTATATTCTTCAATATAACTCACTCTCTAAAATTATTTGAACATTAGTGTAGACCAAGGGATTTGCTACCTTCCAAAGATAAAATATTTCTTATGCTACCTCACTTCTACTAGCACTATAGTGAGCTAGGTGATCTAAAGTATTAAACATCGTGATCACTATAATCTACTTAAAAATGTGATTATGGGAAAATACAACTCTAATTATTATATGGAAGATAATATTTCTATCTACAATGCATCTATTTTATACACCTAAGTATAAAAAGGGAAATTGTTTAGTGATTCTTATCAACTATGGATATTCTAATTACAGAAACACAAAATATAGACATCAAATTGCATACCTAGCAATTGTAGAGCTCTCAAGGTTGGACACACATTGTGGATATGTCTATGCACCGTATTTTAGTCCTCTTTATTAGAAAACACCAAATGTACACCTAGTCTTTGAATGTCCCAAAATTATCTTATCCACCATACTTTTTCACCACTTGCACACACTGAGATGAGAAAATTGTATAGATATTTGCCTCAATCAAACCCCTATTTTTGTGTTCTCACCTTCATAGATAGATAAATAGACGTAATTGATAGAACCAACAAGGAGACAAGTAATAGAAATAGATCTCTTCTTAATGGAGGAAATCTCATATTACAGAAAGACAAGCAATAAGAACGAACCTCTCTTGAGGGAGGAAAGCCCCTACTACACAATATATTATTGACCCAAGTATGATAATATACACAAATTGACTTAGTACATTTAACATGCCATAATAGGATGTGAGATAGATAAAGATAGTGTTACACAATATAGATCCTCCTCCTCATGTAATGAGAAGAATTGGGCTATGTGAGAAATATGATAAAGTTTTACTTTGATGTAATCACAAATGTGTGTGTATGTGTGTGTGTGTGTGTGTGTGTGTGTGTGTGTGTGTGTGAGAGAGAGAGAGAGAGAGAGAGAGAGAGAGAGAGAGAGAGTTGAATTTTACGGAGATGATTGTACACTGCACAGATGTCTGCGTGCACATTTCTACTATTTGATTGTCTGAAGTCCAAATTTAGATGGGAGGTCATGAGTAGTATCCTTTAGAGGTCCATGATGTCAAAATATGAATACTTGATCATAGACCTTAGTCATAAACAAATGGGGCCTGACATGTAAGTTTCATAAATGCATGGGTACAATTTTAGGACTCTACAATCATACCTTATTGCATAAAGCTCTCATTGCTTATTTTTTTTTAGAAATAACACTTTTTCTTCTTATTTAATAGACATAGAAAATTATTTCCATTCAAATGAAATGCTTTTAAATATATATACCATAATCGTTCAACTTTTAACACCTTTAAATAATTTATTCATTGAAAATTTTTAAATACTATTATTTAACAATAATGAAAACACTATGGTTATACTTTACATACCAATTATCTACATTGTTTCATGGTGATGTACAAATGGATGCTCTTTTTTATGGATGATGTACCATGTATATATGTATATACATATATACATATACATGTGTATATATACATATATATGTGTATATATACATATATATATATATATATACATATATATATATATATACATATATATATATATATATATATATATATATATATATATATATATATATATATATATATATATATATATATATATATATGTGTGTGTGTGTGTGTGTGTGTGTGTGTGTGTGTGTGTGTGTGTGTGTGTGTGTGTGTGTGTGTGTACATATATATATATATATATATATATATATATATATGTGTGTGTGTGTGTGTGTGTGTGTGTGTGTGTATACACATATATATATATATGTATATACACACACACACACATATATATATATATATATATATATATATATATATATATATATATATATATATATATATATATATGTATGTATGTATGTATGTATGTATGTATGTATGTATGTATGTATGTATGTATGTATGTATGTATGTATGTATGTATGTATGTATGTATGTACTTTTAATATCTTTTAAATTATATTTTCAACGAAGTGCTTAAACACAATTATTTAACAATAACAAGAAGAAATATTATTATACTTTACATACCAATTATGTACTATGTTTATTGATACACCATCGATAAAATAAACATGAATTTATAAATCACTTTTAATTATAAAAATTATAATCAATAATTATTAGAGTAATGTTCCACTATCAATAATTATTAGAATAAGGCCTTCGAGTCTAGCCCAAATGATCAGCTTATGACGGTTAAGTCTTGGGTATGCTCCCCAAGGTCTTGGATTCAAATATGAGGTCCGAATTAAATTGATGCACTTGTAATGAAGGCATGTTGGTGCATCCCTAAGAGGGATTAGTCTTGCCCCAACTCACTTAAGCTACCCAAATTAGAGACCACTAGACACTAAACTGGATTGCAAGGATACCCGCTTTAAAAAAATAAATTATTAAAATAATTTTAAACTATCTATTCTCTAATTTAATTATCACTATAACTAATGGTCATTACATCACTAATCATTTAACACAAATGTTTTGTAAATTTCTTGACATACATCATTATAGCTAATCACCATCGTCAATCATTTATCAACAAATACTTTATTAGTTCTTTAAGACCGTCGTGGTGAAGCCTTCAGTACAAGTCAGCAACTTACTATACTGGCCACTACTGGCTTTAAAATCACCCACATTCGATTCACAAAGAACATAGAGGATGTACTGAGTAAACTGGAGAACCTCATATTTTTAAGATCTAATATTAATAGATAAACGAAACAATGCAGTGAAAAGACCTGGTCTTTGGCATTCGGTGGGCGCCTAGTAAACGTGGTGAGGTAGAGGTGGTATGGGGACTGCATTCAACTCTACAGTTTTCTTCAATATATGCCCAAAGTCATCCCTCGTGTCAATCTGTTCGTGATCGTTCCACAAGGAAGCGACCAGTCAAATGAGTGAAGGCAGGCAGCTAAAGTCCAAGATCATGCAGGATTGTATGGGTCGACCTAGCTTGTGGCGAAGATCATGCTGCCCAACACATTCATTAAGTTACAGAACGCCATATGCTGAATATTTACAGCCTTTCCCCTGCTCTCAAAAATCAGTCGATTTGTGTGAAACACCTGGTCTCTTCTGAGATGCTGTCGAGCTTCTAGTCCGTGTGGGCTGAAAAGTTCAACAGTTGAAATTCGTCTGAGATAGCGCTAGTGAGGTCCAAACTCGCCCCACATTAAGGAAAACTTGTGGTGGGAAAAGACGTTGGCTATTTTGATTATTGTCCTCCCAACAAAGATGTGGTTGTGGGTTTTGAGAATCTCCTTCGCCATGGAAGGAGATGAGGCCACCACTATTGTTTTCATGCCCAGACAGAAACTCATGAGTGGTCTGTATCTCAGAGAAAACTCACAGAGAGACTCATGAGGCCAGCTGAAATAAGTTTCGTAGAATATGGGAAGCAGTAGCTCCAGGAGGATGAGGAAGAGCTGGCGCTTTCTTCCTCCTCCATTGAAAGAATAATAATATTAGAGGAATTGTGAGTATCACAGAACACCAGTAAAGTAGCGGGATATCCATAAAAAATGAGCAGATAGAATGAAAAACTACTACGCCAAGTGATTTCCTGTGCTTCTTGCCTATTTATTTCTTATCTATTAACCAGATTACAATTTGTTGGGAGAAACCGTGTGAAGAAGGAAATAAATATTTTCTTTACAGGGAAATGCAAATGGTTGACTTCAATAATGAATAATTTGCCTGCGTCAATGCTCCTTTTTCACTTCCCACTCAATGCACAGAGACGTCGCTTGGATTGATTTTCGTTGAAAATTTATTTCTTCTTTTACAGTTTTATCGCTCTGTTTGAATTCGACATGGGTTTTGTCTCTCGCAATTATATTTCTCTTGGTTTTGTCGCATTGAAGTTTAAATTTGTATATTAAATGTCGTGTTTGTGAGTATCAATTCTTTATAATTTTAATGTGAAATGATATGCTATTTTGACAAATGTAACATTTAACAAATGTACAAGGTGTAGATTCATTGCCAAGTCAACATTAATATAAGAGTAAGTTTGAAAATTTATTACCCTACAATTTAATTAAAATATTTAAATTTTATTGATGATTTCAGATGTTATTTGTAATATAGAAATTTTGCACACTTTTAATTTTATATTATATTAAGAAGTTCATTTGGTCCTTGCCTTAGCTTTTTTTTAATTCATGATTTAAAATCATGGTTCAAAAATTTTAACCTTGTTATTTACTAGTGTTTGGTGTTTTGAAAAGCCATAACTCTTTGGATAATAGTGTGACACACTAGCACAACACTAGGAATATATCATATCAGTTTTGTGCACAATGTACAATGAGGGCCCGTTTGGTACATGGAATATGGGCTCTAATTCTAGAATAACATTTTCGGATTAGTGAATTCCCTGTTTGTGTCCATCCAAACAAATAGGAATTGGAATTTCAAAATTCCAATTTTGCCCACAAAATGAGCATTTCATCTTCCACTTGAAAAGGTGGAATTAGAAATCTAGGTTTTCAAATGCACATTTTATATGCTGTCGGGTCTGTTTTTGCCGTTTATAATATTTCACGTCTGAAATTTCTATCTTCTACTGAAAATTTTGTTTCATTTTCGTTCTCACCTGAACATTTCAGTCAATTCCAGATCGAGAGCCTGGTGAGCATTAAAACCTAGTTTCGGATTCAAATCCATAGCAATTAGTTGTGGGGGTGGAAGCAGTACCTGTTACATTTGATCCAGTTCCTATTAATTACCCAACAGATTAAGTTCCATCCTTCGTTATCATATCACCGGTAATCAACGAGACTGGCTGTTGCAACAACCGAAGATTTTGATTCGAGCCATCTGAGCGGGTCTTTCGACTTTCTCCTCTGACTATTTCCCTCCACATCATCCTCATCCATGAAAAGTCTCATTTTGTTTGCAGGCTGTATGAAAACATTGCACCCTTGTTTTTAATTAGGGCTACAAATTAGCAACCTGCTGCTTTCTTTGCAAAGCATTATCTTCTTTCTGAGACGACAATTCGCCTGACTTGTGAAATCATCTTCTGGGTGAACCAAACAGGTCATCCCATATTCCGGAAATCATTTTCAGAATTTGTATGTTCCAGAATTGACTATATCTGGCATTTGGTATTCCATGTACCAAACGGGCCCTAATAGAAGAGTCTCTCAAAAACCAAATTAAGGAGACATAGGGGAGTAAATGCATGAAGTTTCTAGTAAAAAAAGTAGCCACATGGTAAAAAGCACAAAATTTTAAGTAACTCGATCGCATTATTCAAAATTGAAAACAACCCAATTGAGTTACAACTTGGGGAAACTGAGCCTAACTTTTTCATAACGCATAGGTGTAGACATGGAAAATTGGCAAAGGCTTAAATTCAATCAAAAGGTGCAATCAAATCATCAAAATAGCACGAAAAATCAATAAATGGAACAAAGGCAATTCAAATCAAAGGAAAAATCAATTTAATGATTAAATGATTAAATAAAGCTTGAAAAGGGGAAAAATACTAAGAAATTGATTAAATTCAATTAATGACATAGTTGTTGAAAGCAAAAATCAAAATGAACCTCTTACCCTTCATGGCTAAATTTAATTACTTTAATTAATTAATAAATCATAATTTCCCTCAACAAAGGAAAAAGGAGACAAAATGGACACAAATCACTCACTTTTGTTGAAATGGTCCAGCCTTTTGAAACCATTTAAATGTTTGTCCCCCAATTTAGGGACAAAGCAAAGCCAATTGACCTTACCCAAGCATAACCATGGTTATCTCACTCTACCCCCTACCCTTGGGAAAATCTTATAAATAGAAGGCATTTTGAGGCATTATTCATCCACTCCATATCTTTGAATTGCAGCAAAGCTCTTGCAATTTGCATCCACACCACTCACTTAGCATTTTCATTGATAATTAGCTTCAATTGTTGATCATTTTAGAGATTTTCTTATCAAATAGAGCTAGAATTTGATAATTAGATCTAGTTTGCATATCATTCTTAGTTCAATTCTCATAATTAGAGTGTCACTAGTGAGGATTTGCAACTGAGAGCCTCATTTACCACTTCAATTTAGAGAACCATGAGATATTTAGATTAATTTGTGCATTATTTAGATTAGTTTGCTTTGAATAGTGTAAATTCTCTTTAAATCTTGTTATTTCATGAAGGTGTAAATCACTCACACACAAATGGCACCCTCCGTGGGGCCCTAGGCCTCAAATTTATCATAATTTCCATGTTATTTGTGAAATTTAGGCTAGAATTGCATGATTTTGCTCACTGTTTGCAGGTTACAGAAAAGAAATCACGCCTGCCAGTAAAGAAATCACGCCTAAATCAAAGAGATGTCGCTCGCGGAAATTAAAATGTCGCCTAGAGTCTGAACGATCACGCTTTTCAACCCGCAGAATCATGCTTCTGGCGAAAGAAATCACGCCTAAAGAAATCAAATTCTCACATCACAGACAAGAAGCTGATGCCTTTTGTCATTTAGATGTCGCCTCCACAGAATTAAAAGCCGCGGCCGAGGAATCATTTTACGCCTGGTGTAAAGGGAGTTTCCTGCCTTTCTCATTTAATTTCTCGCTTTGAGTATTTTAAATGTCGCTTTGGATTAATTAAATGTTGCTTCTCTGAATTAATTTGTCGCTTGTAGTACAGAGTTCACGCTTTATTTTAATTTGATATCGCACTTTATTACTTTAATCTCGCTTGAGCCCCTTTTGGTGACGCTCGTGGTTAAAGTAATTACGTCTTTATTAAATTAGATCTCGCGTTTAACATGGACAATGTCACCTGGTTTAGCATTTATATTGTATCAGAGTAATTACTGTTGTCGCATGTATTAAAGATTTCACACGTTTGCAAAATTTAATATCGCACTTGTCTATTTTAATCTCACTTGAGCCCCTTTTGGTGACGCTCACGGTTAAAGTAGTCATGTCTTTGTTAAATTTTATCTCGCCTGTAGTCTGGATGATGTCGCCTGACTGTATTTTCTCTATTTTGTCAAAAATGATAAAATAAGGATTGTATGCTAACTTCACTGTCATTTTTTTTTTGTCTCAGGAGCATGGTCTGTCATAAGAAAGTGCAAAAACTAGAGAGAAGGCACAACTTAGAGGAGAAATTGATCTCTAAAAGGATAAGGAAAGAAAACCGGGTACATTCTATCTTTGTTCTCAACAATGATTTAGAAAAAGAAGTAGAATTATATGCTAAATACATTGCTGTTGTAGATGCTTACAAATGAAAATATGTCTCATTAAATTGAGAGTTTAGTCCTTAAATTTGTAAGAATTTTGCAAATATTTTGGTAAAAAGAATCAAAAGCATAATCAATTATATCATTTTAAGCTTTGATTTTGGTTTCCCCTCACTTTGTTTGTATTGTGCTGACTAACTTGTTGGTGGAGGGAATGTTTTGCTAAGGTAAGAGAAGGATTTGGAGAGAAAATGAAAAATTTACTACTTAAAAATGCACCTAGCCTTTGCTAGCATCGTTTGAGGTATTTTTCTCATCAAGCTTGCACATTCCCTTAGCTTGTGGCATTTCAAAGTTCAAAACATAGTTTAATCATAAAAGGAAAGAACAAACATTTCAATTCTAAGAACCCCTTTGCCATGGGGTTGAAAAAGAACCAAATTGATTGTGAGTGTTTGGGATAAGGGAAAAGCAATAGGGATATGCTCTTCACTCTTTGAGTGAATCAAATTCCCAAACTTGCTCTACCAAATCCACTTTTCATGCTTTCAAATGAACATGTTTAAAACTTAGTGGGCTCGCCTCCCGAGATTGCCTTAGAAGGGCCGGTGAGAGGGACAGCCCAAAGTGGGATACACTTGCCTTTGCCACAAGAATCCGACCCACTATAAAATGAAACGTGGGTATCCTTAATGGGGTACACGACAAAAGGATTTTAGCTCTTTCGAACTTCCTCTAGTAGTCCTAACGGATTGCGCAAAATCGTGCTTTTGTGCGTGTGGGAAGCCCCTTAACATAGTTGGGGGATGAAAAGCTAAGATCTCTTTTGAATGGAAAACTTACTACATAACGGTAAAATAGCAAAACTACCTATTAGAGCCATGTTTACGAACCAATTATGTGCTAGGTAGATTGTGTGGAAGTTATTCTTGTGTTTAAACCTGTGAAAACGTTAAAAAATATACACATTAGAGCATTCTAGGGATATGGTATCCAATTGATGTGTGTGTTGAGATTGTTTTTATTTTCAAACAAGATATTCCAAAGTTATTGATCAAAACACCATTAAAATTTTTAACCATTTAAAATTGATCAAAAACTTTTACCTTATTCCAAAAAATAGCTTATCAAGAGAAGAAAGTCAACATACCCTTAAAGTTTGTTCATGCCTGTTATTACAAGGTCACTCTCTATAAGGAAAGCATTACAAACAGACGGGACCTACAACAGAGAAGAGCTCCCATTTCCAAAGAACACTTTCATTACTTCACGAGTGACTGAAAAACCCGCTAAGGCAAAGGACATTAACAAGATGTTTAGCGATACCTTAGGAAATATCGATCCCAACAACCAAGGGAACAACATGAATGGGGGTATAGATCCTAACAACAATCAAGGGAACAACATGAATGGGGGTATGGATCTTAACAACAATCAAAGAAATTCTAATAATGGAGGAAGAGATCCTAATTCTCAAGAGGCAAATTCACAAGGCAACAACTTATTTCCTCCTCATAATACAAACTTACCCCCAACTGCGGAAGAAGCCACAATTGAAAGAGCATTAGAGGAAAGACAATGTCCTTATTTCATAGAACTAATGAAAAAGACCATGCTTATGGATAAAGAAAAACACTTCATGGACTTAATACAAATGGGGGTAAAGCTACCTAAAGATTTTGACATAGAGCAATTAAAGCCGAAGGAAATAGAAGACCCTATGGAAGCAATAAGGGAACAATTCAAGGCATTACAAATGGAAATCGACAGTTTGAAACCAAACGGGGCTCCTAAGCCTTTCTCTATTGAAACATTATGTCCTTTTCCATTCGATAAGAGTTTGGTCATGGTGCCTTTTCCCATTAATGTAACATTTCCTAAATATGAGAGGTATGAAGGAACATCTGACCCACATGATCATCTTCAGGGGTTTTGTGCATTGAGTCTTGAATTCATGCATGAATCAACCTATTTAATGAGACTATTCCCAAGAAGCTTGGGAGGAACAGCCATGGATTGGTTTTCAAAACTACCATCCGGCATAAAATCCTTTGAAGAGTTAGCTTCTAAATTTGTGACTCATTACTCTTATAACATCAAACATGAGGTCACAATGATAACGTTATGTAACACGAAGCAACAAGATGGAGAAGCCTTTCTCACATTCTTGCAAAGATGGAGGACTGCATTTGCTAGATATCCAAGAAGTGTACCGGAGAAAGAAAAAATGGATATCTTTATTAACGGTTTAAGAAGCGAGCTGAATTATAGACTAAGGATGCAATGTCCTAAAACCTTTCAAGATTTGATTGATAACGGAATTAAAATGGAAGAAGTGTTGATTAAGAGTGGAGAGTTGAAATTGTACAAGGAAAATAAGAATAACTCTAACTCCAACAACAATAATACCAACAATAACAACAATCCAAATAAAAGTTGGTACAACAACAATAGTCGTTATGCTGCAAAGAATAACAACAAAGGCATTGTTAATGATGGTGTAGTGGAATCCAACAACTTGAAGGTGATTCCATTTGCCCTTACAAAGACACCAAATCAAGTGAATAATGCTAATCAAGCATATAATGCACCTTCCAAGAACAACAACAATGCCAACAAGAATAATCAAGGAAACAAGGATCAAAACAGCAAGTATGATAAGTATTTGAAGCCCACTCCTGCAAGACACTTTACACCCTTGGGAGAATCACTTGAAACTGCATTAAAGGCTCTCATAGCTAACAATGTTATTACATTACCCGCTATTAAGCCTTATGAACCAGACCACAAGCTGGGTTGGTGGGATGCTAAGCATCATTGTGAATATCATAGGATTTGGGGGCACACTACAAATGAATGTCTACAATTAAAGAATGTGGTGCAAGACTTGATAGATAATAACATAATCACTGTTGATGGACGCCAAAATAATGAAGATCATATGGCCTTCAAACAACCTTTTTACAAACATGATAAAGGTGAGTCATCAAATGGCAAGAAACAAAGTGCCAATAATCTCAACTTTGCGCCATCATATGATCATATTGTTAATGCTATCATCATTAATGAACAGCCTCAAAAGGAAGCAACTAATGTCATTACAAGAGGGAAGAATTCTAGAATGACTTTACAAGGGATAGTCCCTCAAAACACCAATATCCCACCATCCAACATTGTGGTCAAACAACCTCCTACAGCAGCAAGGCCTTATAGTTTGGTGGACCAATTGCAACGTACTCCAGCACAAATCTCAATCTTAGAATTATTGAAGTTGTCACCAAATCATAAAGAGATTTTGGAAAAAGCTTTGGAAGAGACACATGTTTCTACTACCTTAGGGGAAGAAAAATTTCAAAATATGGTAGGACATCTTGTGGCTCCTCATTGTCTTTCATTTTCCGATCAAGATGACATGTCTATAACTCATCCTCAAAATTTGCCATTACATATAGAGGTTTTGATCGAAAGGCATAGAGTCAAAAGAGCCCTTATTGATGGAGGGGCTAGCCTTAACATATGCACATTGAGTCTTGTAAAATCCCTAGGTCTATCCGAGTCTTGCATTGACCCTACAAAGAAAATCACCATAAAAGCTTATGATGAAGCTGAAAGAGCTTCTAAAGGCATGATTGTGTTGCCCATCCAAGTGGGACTAGTCAAGAAGGAAACCAAATGTCAAGTGTTGGACATGAAATTAACCTATAACATCTTATTGGGAAGACCATGGATTCATGAGATGCAAGCTGTCCCATCCACATACCACCAATGCATCAAGTTCCCATACATGGGTGAAGAAATCACAGTTGGAGGAGACTCAAATCCATTTCAATATTGTAATGCACTCAAACCCTTGCATGAATTATACATTCCACATAATCGTGAAGGAGTTGTACCAAGAATCACCAATGAAGATGCACAAAATCCTCTTCAAGCTAGTTCAACTACATCAACTAAGGGCAAGGAAAAAGTGAACTACGAGGGTCCAAATGTGATGGAAAGTCCATATGTGGCACCTAAATTGGAGACAGTGATCTACAAACCTACTAAAGAGGAAAAAGAGCAAGCTAAAGCAGATCATTACCAATACATGAGTGAGATGATGAACAAATTTGATAAACAATGCAAGATTAGTTCAAAAGGGGTAGGAGAATATTCAATTTCTCTATTTGACATGCCCATGTCTCCCAAATCACATGGTAAACCCTCAAAAGAACATCTTCCACATAAGTATAATTCTTATTTTGTGAGGGAAGATAGCAAAGCAACATGGGATAAGGAAGAGGATGATGTCCTCCAATGGCTTTATCATGATGAGGATGGTACCTTAGACACTCCCATGGAAAGAATTCAGCATTTTAATATACAAACAGAACAATATGGGAAAGGATTTGATATTATGCAAAAGATGGGATACAAAGGAAGAGGACCCCTAGGCCAAAGAAATAGAGGATTATTAGAACCTATTGAACCTATTTGGAGGGCAAGTCATGAAAAATCCGGAGTAGGTTTTCAATATAAGGGAGAAAGTTCAAGTCCAATGCATGATTTTCATCCTCAAATAAATGCATTAGAATCCGAAGGAGATAGTGATGACTCTAGGGATTATGAATGGGATACTTTATCAAATGAGTCATGTCAAGATAAAGAAGTCATTGCTATACATACTTATGCAAAAATCCCAAAACAAGATGCTCCAATTAATGAAGAATCTCCTATTCAAAGGCCTAATATAGAACAAGCATCTAGTAGTGGAGCATGGATAGAAACATTTTGGACACCTTCAGAGGAGGGAAATTCAAATGTTAGTTTTAACCCACTTGTGGCTTTTCCCATATTGTTTCCCGTAGAGGTCGACGAGGATTCAAGCGAAGGGGACTTTGACCCTGCTTCCATGGATCATCTTGAGGAAGCGCACATCATAGATCTAAATGATACAATGTATGAACCCTCAAATGAAGTCATGTCCATAAATCCTATTGATGATACCTTACCCAATAACTCCTTAATTTTGATACATCCAGACCTCATTGATTGGGATCAAACTTAACCACATGACTTACTTTACTTCCCAAATGACCAAGCAACAAACCAATACCTCAATGCGGTTGAACCCTCTTTCACCAACGAACTCAATACGGACATAATGACAACAGCAAGGGTCCAATCTCTTAGTCAAAAAAAAGGAAAAATGAAAAAAAATAAAAAAATGAGAAGTTCTATTGGTGAAAACCCAACTGTGGCACCATTAGAACCAAAAACAATGAAAATAAAAGACGTTTCTTTTGGTGAAAACCCAACTATGGCACCATTAGAAGAGAGATTGGATACTTTGCCAGAACATGAAGAAGAACGATCGTCTATTCTTATAGAACCAATAGAAAAGTTAACATTGGTACAGAACTAGAGCCAAAGGTTGTACACTTGGCTGCATCACTTACATCTCTTGAAAGAGAGGACTTTATCAAATTCTTCCAAGAACAACAAGTAAATTTTGCACAGTCATATGCCGATATGCCTGGATTGGATCCTCATTTCATAATGCATCATCTGAATGTTAGACCCGGAGTTAAACCTGTGAAGCAAAAACTAAGGAAAATGCACCCACATGTGGCTCTCCTAGTCAAGGCAGAATTGGAAAAATTGTTAAAGGTGGGATTCATAAGAACAATAGCATATGCTGATTGGATCTCTAACATTGTGCCGGTTACTAAGCATGATAAATCTATCCGTGTGTGTACGGATTTCAGAGATTTAAACCTTGCATGTCCCAAAGATGACTTCCCATTACCAAGCATTGATACCATAGTGGATTTGACAGCAGGTCACACAATGCACTCATTAATGGATGGATTTAGTGGCTACAACCAAATCAAAATTGCTCCCGAAGACCAAGAAAAGATAGCATTTACTTGCCCTTGGGGTACATTTTGTTGGAATGTCATGCCCTTCGGTTTAAAAAATGCTGGAGCTACATATCAAAGGGCCATGACAACTATTTTCCATGACATGATGCATACTATCTTAGAAGATTATGTGGAAGACATTCTAGCAAAATCCCACAATAGAGAAGAGCATTTACAAATCCTAAGAAAAATATTCATTCGGTTAGAACAATTCAAAGTTAGATTAAACCCAAAGAAGTGTGCCTTTGGTGTCCAATCCGACAAGTTATTGGGTTATATAGTGTCAGCAAAAGGCATTGAAGTTGATCCTGAAAAAGTACAAGCCATTCTAGAAATGGAGATTCCAAGAAATATTAGCCAAATGAGGTCACTACAAGGAAAGATTCAATCAATAAGGAGATTTATCTCTCAATTAGCAGAAAAGTGTCACTCCTTCACCAGATTGTTACACAAGGACACTACATTTATGTGGGATGAAGAATGTGATAAGGCCTTCGCTACTTTGAAGACTTATTTGATAAACCCACCTATTCTTATGTCACCTATCAAGGGTAAAGAACTGTTGTTATACATATCAGCCACAGAAAGGTCTCTAGGCATATTGTTGGCACAAGAAGATGAGCAAGGAAAAGAAAGGGCAATCTACTATCTTAGTAGAACCTTAATAAAATATGAACTCAATTATTCATTCATGGAAAGAGCATGTCTAGCAGTGGTTTTTGCATCTCAAAAACTAAGACATTATATGTTGATGCATAAGATCAAATTAATTGCCAAGATTGATCCTCTCAAATACTTGCTAAGTAAAACTGCCTTAACAGGTAGAATAGCAAAATGGGTCATGATCCTAAGTGAATTTGACATTGAATATGTTGATAGAAGAGCAATTAAAGGACAACTGATATTAGATCACTTAGCAGATAACCCAATGGAGTCTACACAAACCATGCAAATTGAATTTCCAGATGCAGAAATTGTCAACATAGAAGCAAAGACATGGAAATTATATTTTGATGGATCTTACACACAAGGAGGTTTTGGAGCAGGTATATTATTGGTTACTCCTCAAGGGTACACCATTCCAAAGTCCTATAAACTCTTATTTCCATGCACCAATAACATAGCAGAATATGAGGCATTAGTCATTGGCATCAAAATGGCTTTGGAATGGAATATTGCAGAATTACAAGTGTATGGAGATTCCCAACTCATAATCAATCAGGTTAATAATGAATACAATACCAAAGACATAACATTGATGAAATATAAAACCTTTATTGATGGATGGAAGAAGTACTTTGCTTTGATCACATTTGAACAGATTCCAAGAGAAAAGAATAGAGCAGCAGATGCCATGGCTACCTTGGCTTCATTGTTACAAAAACCAGATCAAAATGAGAAGTATGAGTTCTTGGTGGAAGAGTTGGTAAAACCGGCATTCAACCTTCCTGACACCTAAATTGTTGCTCTTTTACATGGACATGACTCTCCTTGGTATGGACCCATTTATACTTACCTAAAAGACCAAGTACTCCCCATAGACCAAACTCGTGCCCAAAAACGTAACTTCATACGCCAAGCCGCCCGTTACCTAATCCTTTCAGACACATTGTATCGTAAGGGTCTTGATGGGATGTTACTTAGATGTCTAGAGGAAGAAGAGTCTAAGTTATCTTTACACGAGGTCCACGAAGGCATTTGCGGGTCACACTCAAGCGGTCTTAATCTAGCTAAGAAAATCCTTCGTTTAGGGTACTTTTGGACAACATTAGAAAAGGATGCTTGTCAATTTGTGAAGACATGCAGCAAATGTCAATATCATGGTAATATGATACATGCACCGGCTCAAGAATTACACCCATTCATTACACCATGGCCTTTTTATCAATGGGGTTTTGACTTGATTGGAATCATATATCCTCCATCTTCAAACATACGCAAGTATATCATCACAGCAACAGAATACTTCACCAAATGGGTGGAAGCAGTTCCATTAACAACAGCAACCGGCAAACAAATTTCAATGTTCATTTTGAACCACATAATTTGTCGCTATGGTATTCCACATGCCATTATCACGGATAATGGGAAACAATTCAAAAATCAAGATATTGATGAACTTTGCATGACATTTCACATTACACATCATTCATCATCCATTTATTATCCACAAGGCAATGGACAAGCTGAAGCAACGAACAAAAATATCCTCAAAATATTAAAAAGATCAGTTAACAAATCAGGAAGAGATTGGCACGTGCAAATAAATATCGCACTATGGGCTTACAGAACTAGTATCAGAACACCTACAGGAGCCACCCCATTCTCTTTAGTTTATGGAACCAAAGCAGTTCTACCATTAGAAGTTGAAATTCCATCTCTATGGGTTTCATTAAGAGGATTGATCACTGATGAGGATTACAGGATTGCCAGACTACAACAATTGGAATTGTTAGAGGAACACCAGACTCAAGCTTATGAGCATTTAAAAGTTTATCAAAATAGGATTGCACACAATTACAACAAACACATCAAACCAAGAACTTTTCAAGTAGGAGACTTGGTACTAAGAGAAAATCCCAAAAATCAAGCTGAAAGGGAAAAGAAAGGAAAGTGGGAAGCTAATTGGATAGGCCCATTTGTGATAGTGTCATCCTTTGGAACTGGAACATATAAGTTATCAGATTGTAATGGTGAAGAATTACAAGAACCCATAAATAGCATCCATTTGAAGAGATTCTACACCTAAAGCAGATGAAAGAGTATAAAGAGTATCAGATGAGAGAGCATCATAATTATTGTAGATAATTGAAAAGGGATCTTGAAAATACCAAAAACATTTGAAAATGGAAAATCCAAAAACATTGGAAAAGAAGAAAGATCAAAAACAGTGGAAAATTGAGCCTGAAGAAAGCAAAAACATTTGAAAAACCATCTCTTGGTGGAAACCTAGCAAATAGGCACCAAGGTGATAAAGAAAAATACAAAAAAAGAAAAAAAAGAAAAATACAAAAAAAGAAAAAAAAGGAAAAATACAAAAAAAATGAAAAAGAGAAAAAGTGCCTTGGTGAAAACCTAGCAAATAGGCGCCTCGGTAGCAAAAAAAAAAGAGAGTACCCAAAGGTGAAAACTTGGCAACAAGCACTTTTGGTTCCCTTAAGTCATTTCTTTCCTAGTCACATGTGTACATAATGCATTTCATCATCCCATTTGTCTAAACCTTCATTGCATCCGTCATTTGTACATAGCCATAATAACAGTTTGTAGCATCATCCTTTGCATTGCCCAAAGTTGTCAAAACTGATACATCAAATACTTGGGGGCAGCATAAACGGATTGGAAAGTGGGTACCTCAAAAAGGATTCAAATGAGCAACATTCAGTCACAAGCAGAAAGGGATCAACATTTTCAGAGGAGGGATCAGATTTTTGTAAACCTTTGATTGATATCATTGTTTACTAACCAAGAGGTTGATTACCACAACAAAATCCTTGAGCCTAAATTGACTTATTATTCAGGATTAAAAATCAAACATCATTTCATGATCAAACACTTGGAAATATTTTTTTTTCAAGATCAGAAAACAATGCAAAACACCTAGATAGATTCTTTTGAAAAGTTGGTTAAAAATCTGTTTACTTACATTAATTCAATTTGTATCAAGTCTTTTTAGCTAATCAATGATGTTTCGACTAGATTGGCAATGATGGAGACATGATATTTTTCTTGACTATGAAGTGACTATTTGGAGGAAGATTCATTGCCTTATGAGAATTCATCTAAAGACATGGTCATCAAAGAACCATCGAGGATTATCTTATAAAACAATGAGTTAACCTTTGTTTGTTTACACAACCGGATACCTTGGATATTTAGATTCTTCATATCTAAATGACAAAATCCACTTGCAACATAGAATCCGACAAAATCGGTATTCGTACTCTCATGATTGTTTGTAATCAGTGATAGTCGTATCGACGAGACCGATGGGAAAGCAAAACAGAGGTTACCATATGAGTAATAAAAAGCGATATTCATATCATCATGTCAGTGGGCAGTGGTGATTGTATCGACTTTCCGGTCCCAAATGCTCAATGATGAAAATATATCCTCAAGGCATTTATTTTCTAAAAGCTAGTGACACTTAGCTGCATTCATAAAAAGGTTAAATGCATTTTCATGTTAGATTAATTGCACATGCATTGTTTTTTCCCAAGGGTTTCATTTCGCATCAAAAAGGGGGTACATAACATCATCAACAGGGTTACATCAGCAAGGACAACATCACTTCAATATCATCTTTTCTACAATAAAAACATGAGATTATACTTTTTGCATTCATTCCATATCATTAATCATTACATAGATATATTATCAAAGAAAAGAAGGAAATAATCATTTACATGTGCATACATACAGATTGCATACATGAGAAATAACATATCAAAACTGCATCCATACATGAAGAAGGAAATGCATCCATCTATCTATATCATACATAAGATACGTTGCATCCATAGACGCATCCATCCAAAAACAAATGCATTAGATAAACACATATAGCAGCATCTAAAGGAAATCTCATATATCATCAAGTAAAAGCAGGAAAGATCATAAATGTCCTCATATCACATGTCTACTCACAACTCAATACATCAAGTATAACAATGATATCACAAATCAACTTTATAATCGCCCATCAACAGGGGCATCAATGTCAAATAAGTATCAAAGTACAACTGAAAAGGTGACACCAAGGTCACAAGACTATGGTACAACATCAAGTATCTCAGCATCAGTACACAAATGATCAATAAGAGCACTCATAGCTCAACTCTCGTCACCACTGGGAGGAGGTCCTGGAGGAGGCTGTGGAGGAGGCTGTGATGGAGGCTGCTGAGGTGGCTGAGGAGGCATCTGACCAACCATAGCAACAAGGAGAGGAACCAATGGAGCCAAACCTGATACTAACTGCTGAATCATAGATGACATTTGTGATACCTCTATCCGTAATGCTCCCACATCTGCTCGTAGCTGGGTAGTACTAGAACTCTCCCCAACCTCATAGGTACTCTGAGGATCACCTATATCTATAGGAGCTTTTCCCCGATCATGGGAAAAAGCTGCTGGCATCTGCTATGCACCTGTATCCTGACCATCCACGGTAGCCTGTTGTAATCCTGCTCCCGTATCCTCTCCTACACCTAGATCTTGTCTAGCAGCCCTCACATGATCCTGATGATCTATCCTCTGTCTCTATGCTACTGCAGGACGAGGAGGAGGAGGATGTGGTGCCTGTATATGTACATCTCTCGCTTGTCCTCTAAGTCTAATCACTGCCCTACCTCGTGGTCTACCTCTGCATCTCCTCCCACCACCGACATCATCACCATCATCATCTCGCCCAGGCACTGGCTCTGCAGGGTCTGTAAATTGAGGCATAGGATGCTCCATCAACCAAGCTAGATACTCCTGAGTGACTCTGGCATCTCTGATGTGTAACCTCATGTCCCAATCCATATAACCCAGTAGTGATATCTGCTCAATAGCATCATCGTATGAAGGCATGTGACCCCAAGTAGCCCGCTCTGCACTAGAATGAGCATATACTGCAGATCCCTGAGGCATAGGCTGAATCTACCCAAACTGTCGTAGCACTCTACCTACCAAGAATCTCTCAAGAACAGATTTGATCCTGCCGATCATCCATCGCAGAGAAAACATATATGGTAACTCCAAGCTATCCTCTCTCCAATCCTTGACCTCGACGTATGGTCTCCAATAAACCTCATCCATGTCATCAATCTGACGTTGCCAATACTCCAAATGACCCAAGTGATGCTGTGTCACCATACCAGTATACTGCCATGCAAAAGGATATCCTAGAGGATGATCTCGATCTGATATAGGACGACTGACTGGTAAGTGCTCCCATATCCACAGCTGTAAAATATGAATCCCAGTAGATAATGAAGCTGATCTCTTGTAAACCACCTCATGAAGATCGTGATAAAGCTGTGCCAGCACACAAGATCTCCAGTCAAAGCATCGAGGCTGATGTAGCAAATCCTCGATAATCCTGCCCCATCCCACTGAAAATCTGCGACCTCGCCGATCAGGTAATAATACACCACCAATGATAGCACCTAATAATGCTGGTAAAATAGGAAATGAGGCAAACTGAGGCCATAGGATGCAATCATCACCTATAGATGGATCTTCGAATACTCATTGACAATATGTCCCATCATAGACTGCATCATAATATGCTATCTCTCCATGAGTTGGGATCCATAGCAATCTATAGACATCCTCAGGTGTAATCATCATCTCACCCTGTGGTAGCCAAAACGTGTTTGTCTCAGAGAGCCAACGCTCTGCGATAGCGGTAATCAAACCTCGGTTCATCTGGAACCGAGGAAGCTCTAATATACATAGTAAACTGCAGCGCCTAATCACTCGCCTCTCGGCGTCAGTCAACTGCTCCCTAAGCTCCATCACCCAGTGTGGTACAGTCCGAAGGTACAGAACAGGGACATCCTCTTGTTTAATCAAAACAATGGAATCACATGAGTAACTTACTATCAGGAAATCAAACAATCAATCATAGTCATCAATTTAAATATACCTATCAGACCTACCAATCCTAACTCTAAGCATTGAGGAAGGATGATCCTAGTTTTATGTCTCTAAGCATTTGAGCATAAAATGAATGGACGATTAGATCCATGACCTATCATTCATGATGAAGATTGATTTACCTTATTCTTCGATATTATAGTTACCTATGTCCTAATTCATTGTTGAAATCAAACAAAGGGAACACCCTAACTGAACATTCGATTGAATTCATTGACGTGATCGATATCAATCCAGTTGACGCAATCGAGCAATCAGATGTCCTAGAAAAGTCTCAAATAAAATTCTTACGCGACTTTTCTTTCCGGCGTCATTTCTTTTACCAGAGGCGACATCTCTTTCTCCATACGCGTGATTTTATTCATCCGCGTAACTTAATTTCACGGAAGCGGTATAAGATTTTCTGCAGGTGACATTTTATTATCATGCGACACACAATTAAAATGATTAAAACCCTAAGCGATATTAAATTATCCTTAGGCGATAAATGATTTTCTAAATGCGTGAGAAAACCTACGGAAGGCGACATCAAATTTACCGAAGGTGACATTTTAAATTTTCAGGCGAAATTAAAAAGCACGGAGGCGACATTTCTTTTCACAAACGCAGAATCAAAATTTTTAAATGCATTAAATGAGGTCATAAATGCAACTTTAAAACATGAGGAAAATTTGAATGACATACCGGAGGACCATCGGTCGCTCTCCGACTGAACCGGCGCATTCTCTCAAACTGATGCTCGCGATGTGGGACCACCATTGTGTAAAAAAGCCTAAAATCAGAGCTCAAATCTCAAGAGGGAACGGTTAAAATGAATAGTAAAATGAGGGGTTTTACCCTATTTAAGGTGAAATTGGTCCTAATAAACACTTAAAAATGCACTTTGGACCTATTATAGGACATTTTCATTAATCGGGGCATGAATCAAACTTGATTGTGTCTTTCAAACGGTATCAGAAATCAAAACATATTCCAACTACTCAAAATCGTTCAAATCAAGGAATTAATATGTTTTATTTCTGAGGGGGCATCAGAGTATCAAATGGGCATCACATCAAAAATAGTTATCAGTGGGGCATATCATATCAAGTATCATATCATATCAGTATCATATCAATATCTTATCATATCGTTATCATATCAGGAGGCAAATCAATTTCATATCAGTTTCATATCAAATCCGCTATCATATCAAATCTATCAATGTATCAGCAATCAATCAACCCAAGACCTTTATCAGTAAACCCAAGACCTTTATCAGTGAACCCAGGACCTATCATCAAATCAGATCAGTATCATATCAGAGGCATCAAAATCATATTAGGAAGTACATCGATCAGAGGAATTGAGGCATATCAGAACCATAACAGAATCAGATCATCATACTAAGGGAATCTTTGAATCGGTGTTCTTCGCACATCGACTCAAAGAGGGGCATTTGTAGACATGGAAAATTGGCAAAGGCTTAAATTCAATCAAAAGGTGCAATCAAATCATCAAAATAGCACGAAAAATCAATAAATGGAACAAAAGCAATTCAAATCAAAGGAAAATTCAATTAAATGATTAAATGATTAAATAAAGCTTGAAAAGGGGAAGAACACTAAGAAATTGATTAAATTCAATTAATGACATAGTTGTTGAAAGCAAAAATCAAAATGAACCTCTTACCCTTCATGGCTAAATTTAATTACTTTAATTAATTAATAAATCATAATTTCTCTCAACAAAGGAAAAAGGAGACAAAATGGACACAAATCACTCACTTTTGTTGAAATGGTCCAGCCTTTTGAAACCATTTAAATGTTTGTCCCCCAATTTAGGGACAAAGCAAAGCCAATTAACCTTACCCAAGCATAACCATGGTTATCTCACTCTACCCTCTACCCTTGGGAAAATCTTATAAATAGAAGGCATTTTGAGGCATTATTCATCCACTCCATATCTTTGAATTGCAACAAAGCTCTTGCAATTTGCATCCACACCACTCACTTAGCATTTTCATTGATAATTAGCTTCAATTGTTGATCATTTTAGAGATTTTCTTATCAAATAGAGCTAGAATTTGATAATTAGATCTAGTTTGCATATCATTCTTAGTTCAATTCTCATAATTAGAGTGTCACTAGTGAGGATTTGCAGCTGAGAGCCTCATTTACCACTTCAATTTAGAGAACCATGAGATATTTAGATTAATTTGTGCATTATTTAGATTAGTTTGCTTTGAATAGTGTAAATTCTCTTTAAATCTTGTTATTTCATGAAGGTGTAAATCACTCACACACAATAGGCTTTATGAAGAACTAAAAATGTGTTTTTAATTCTTCATAACAGACACGCTTTTTGAAGAATGAAAATTCTTACAAAATGCATATGCATTTTTCTTGTCTAAAAATGTTCATATTTAAAGTCTTATAGAACGTGTATGCATTTTTATTGTCTCATAACATTCATGACTTAGGTGAAGATAGATTATACACAGAGAGAGAGAGAGAGAGAGAGAGAGAGAGAGAGAGAGATTATGTATGTGTAGTATATATTAGGATTACATGCATATGTTTTTAGTTCTATAAAATACAATCGCATTATGTAGAACTAAAAACATATGCAAAACGCAAATTATACACAATGCATTTCTAGTACTAGATAACATAATTGAGTTTTGAGTGATTAGAAACCCAACCACATTATCAACAAGTAGGAAAGATTATCTTAGTCTTACATAACCCGATCGGGTTTTGAAATAATTATAAACTTTATAACTTTTTGCTTAGGTAAGAGGGTTGGATAACACCCCTAAGGCTTTGGGGTATTTTTTCCCACCATTTCTCTCCCATTACACGTCCGTTGTCCTTCTAGGTTGATTTTAAAAATTCCTCATCATTAGGTTTACACATCATGAAGTGGGTATTTGTAAAATTACCACCATATTTTTACAGGTCTTCTCATCTTTCAAACCATTAATTTTTTCTATTCTTTGATAACATTAGATAGTACCTTTAATTTTCTTTACCAATGTCTCCATGGTTCGTAGAGACATATGTCTACCATATTTTTAATAACTTTTGATAAAATTGAATAGATTTAAAATAAATTATATATTATAATTCTAGAATTGATTCTATACGCTTTAAAAAAAGTTTGAATTTTATTATTATTTTGACGCAAGTTATGTCTAACGCATAAACAAACACATGATTTTCAAGATGTAGCCACTTTAAAAAATCATAGAAAAATACTCAATCAAAAATTACAAAAAACTACACAACTTTTATCTCTCATTCTTACATATCATTCTACGAACTTGGGTTTTTCAAAATACTAAATCTAACTATATCTTTGGTGATGCACATGGAAGACACTATGTAATATTTTTTTTGAAAAAATAGCAATAATTTTTTGTGCACAGTAGGTTTGACCCTCTAATATTAATCTTATCCATTTAAAAAAAAACTTTAGTAGTTTTGAAACTTGATTCATAGTACTATAATTATTATTCTTTGCACATCTCCTAATTTTGAGGGTATGGTAATGAATTTTCTCTTTCAATTTTAGGTTTACCTGATTTTAGAAAATAAGTGGCCACTTTTACCCCTCTTTGTGTGCACCATCTTGGTGCACTTACACAAGCCTATATTTTAAAAATTTCAAGAATGTATGATGTCATGATAGATATGGATGATATAATAACACATAAATTAGAAAATATACATAGCCATTATCAATAGACTGGGCTAATGAAAGACTATTAAAACACAAATCAAGAAAGTCTAACAATTGGTTAGTCTTTACCTTGCACATGTCATTGGATTTCTCAAAGAAGAAAAGGATCTAATAGTACAAGTGTAGATACCATCCACCATGACTGTACACACTAGAATGTGCACTTCTCTAAGTCTTTGCTTCCAAAGGAATCCATGAATGGGAAACCTTGAAAAATGACCTAGAGCTCCCTAGGCATGGAGTGCAAGGATATTAAAAGTGCTCTCAGCTAGAGCTATTAAGCCTATGACCTTGCTAGTAAACCATGCAATGGGAGATTCAATGGAGACAAGGGAAATAATGCCAATATCCTCAAGAATCAATATGAGAATGAAATGCAACTATGTTAGAAATGAGAATGCAAGCTAAGCTATGAAAAGAAAGATGCAAGTGTTACAATCCAAGCTAATTAATCTATGTGAGCTAATCTAGAGCATAGAAATGAAGCTAATCTAGGAAAGCATAAATATGAAGCTATGATGCAAGAAATGAAAGATGGATGCAAGAATGTCTTCAAAAAGCTCCAAATTCTCCAAGCAATCCTGCAACATAAGGTTAGTATTCAAAAGATGGATCCTAGAATGAGGAGAGAGCTCTCCTTTTATAAGAAATGAGAAAGAATGGACCATGGAGATTAAGAGGCAAAAGATTTAATCAAGGGTGGAGCTTGAAAGAGGAGCAATCCATGTGCACAAGTTTCCTCCAATGAGAAATAAGTGTTGACTTTTGTGCCTTATATGAGACAAAAAGGCTTTTTTCCCTTTTTATAAAATAGGAATAATGCTTTATTTGTGCAACTTAGGATAAGAGGAAAGTGGGGGGCTTTCTATTTAATAAAAGAGGAGAAAACTCCTTTTAATTAAATAAAGACTTCAGATAAAATAGTTAGCCCATAGAAAATAATCGAATAAATGATAGAACTAGGATTTGATCAAGAATAAGCAATTGATGATTTAGCAAAAGGGGCTAATAGCCTAGGTGACCATTTTTAGGTGATTACATTTGCCCCTCTTTGAGTAATGTGTGATCGATCTGAGAACACATTACGTCAAATAATAGATCAACCAAGAAGGCAAGTAGAGATCTGACTCCAAAGAATGAAGTGCAGAGAGATAGAAAATCCTACATGGTCGGCCTGGTAGCGACAGTACCGAACACTTAGGAAAGAGATGGACAATATCAGGACTCGAGATGAGAACTAACATGTCAAGTGAAAAGGGCTAGATCGATTAGAGAAAATGGAATGGTCAAGCATATGCTCTGGGGAATAGTCAATAGGATATGATGTGTCTGCCCCCTCGGGATCAAAATCAAAATTAGGTAGAGGGAAGGCAAGAGCAAGAGCAACATGGTCAAATCACTAGAAATCATAATCGAAGAGATGAAGAATGATAGGATAACCATCAAGCAGTGAAGATATGCCTTAGTCAAGACCTTAGAGAGAAATGAATGAAAGACTAGAAGGGTGAGAGAGATGGGGATGAAGAAATGAAGATGCCCCAACAAAGATCGAAGGATCAGGCCTCAAATGGTCATCCAACTACGCAGAAGAGGGAAAAAATTTAAAATATGATTTTGACTATCAAGATTAACTTAGATTTTGATTTTGATCCCGAAAATGGATCCAGGATGTCGAATTTAGCTAGGGGTGCAATTTTTGCACAATTCTGAGATATTTAAAAAATTAGGTCAAAAAGTCAAAATGCTATATAAGGGGGTATAAAGGTCATTTTCAAATTCATTTGTCTTTTATGATGTTGAGAATCTTAAGAGCTTAGAGAGAGAAGATGGCTTAGCAAGTAGTAGTTTCGGTTCACTGTCATCGATTCAAGCATGATCGGTTGCACAACCGGCCTCCTTAGTATGGTGCCGGGGTAAGTTTTTAGAAAAACTTTTCTTTTTTGAGTCATTAATGAGCATTTAATGTATTTAAACATGTTTTTAATTTTTTTGAAAAATTTCAAATTTTCTTGGTGCGAAAGTTCACACGATACTTAAAAAGTATCGCACACTTTGAGAAACTCTGTCATGCGATAGTTCGCGGGACCAAAAAGTATCGCCTGACTATTCACTCCAGTGTCGCATGATACTGGGTGAAACATCATACAATACTTAGCGAAATATCATAGGGGCAAAGATTATCACACTACTATTAGAGAAAGTATCGTATGATACTTTTCTAAAAAATAGTGTCGCACTAGTTAATAAGAAATATCACATGTTTAAATTTTGAGCAATATGACATGGGTCTAGACAATTTTTGCGTTTAAGTTTTGATGTACTAATTTTGATCATCCATCATGATATGTTCTGACGTCTGGATTGGTTGATGGCTTGCAAGAGACCTTCCCGGCATTGCTGATTAGAGTGCCACGAGTGACTGGGTTATGATGCGTCCGGGATCTAGATGATCTCGGAAAGGATGATTTGGCTAGCATGGGTTTTGGGTTCCTCCTTGATATGCCCCATATTCAAGCAAATCATGGGTTGTTGACTGCTCTAGCTGAGAGGTAGCATAGTGAGCACAACACCTTCCATCTATCTACTGGAGAGGCAACCATCACCTTAGAGGATGTCTATCAGATCTTGTGAGTGCCGAGCCATGGAGATCTGGTGAGTATAATCATGTTTCTAAATATTTAGAGATGTAAAGTTTCCATATGATAAGAAACTGACATGATTTTCTGTTGGCACAAGTATACTATGATTAGGATCCAACTGAGGGATGGCAGGCCATCTAGGACCTATTCTAGGATGTTACCATTATCAACAAACACCTCATCTGGGAGCGGCTAATAGAGGAGTATGGAAAGGACTTTCCAGTGCCTTGCATTGTTTGTTCGATTCACAGGCCCTCATTACTGATAGGAGTTGAAAGGGGTTTCCAATGGGATGGGCCAGGTTAGTAGCAGATCTGGTGGCACATCCACGACAATTAGCATGGGGTCCAACCATATTGGCCGATATGTATCATGAGTTACATGAGATTGTACACAAAGACGGTAGGACATGGGTATGTGGAGACATTCTGGCTCAGATATGGGCATGGGAGCACATTGTCGCAGTGCACCCACATGTACATTTGAGAGAGAGGAGGTGCCCCTACATTTTTAGATATATGGGATTCATATCATATGCTCATAGTGGTGATGTGACATTTTATAGGAGACTCTTCGATGAGCTGAGCACTTTTGAGTGGAGGCCATACAAGGCTTGCGAGCAGTGGAGTGACAGAGATCACGAGCTCAGATATATGTTATGCAACCGGCCACTGGTAGGTCGTCATGCTGAGATTGTGGAGAGATTTTTCATCACTCACGTCTGGAGATAGTTTGGTCGACAGCAGAGGGTATCCACAGAGACCACCACCTATGCTAGGTCTCAAGATGAGGAGGGGCATGGATGGCTGTCGATGCTAGGCTACCAGTAGGAAATATAGGAGATAGCTGGGATATAGAGGGAGCCATGGGACTACCTCGCAGGGACTACAAATGTAGGTGCAGATGCAGCCTACAGGGCAGAGCGACAGAGATGTCATTTCCCCACGTTTACTATACCAAATGCAGACCCACAAGCACAGGGTGGAGATGGAGATGACAAGGATGATGGGGGAGAGAGGGGTGAAGAGAGAGGAGAGGGTTCTAGGTTAGGTGGCTGGTAGTGGGCATGAAAACATAGGTTGGTGAGCCTTGATGAGGATGATGCAGCGAGGGTTGTTTGTCATAGGGTGGATGCTGAGTAGGAGCATCCTGCAGGGGGAGGGGATCTGAGAGCTAGGATCCAGGCTCTAGAGGTGAAGATGCAGTAGTTACAGATCACCATAGCTGTCAGAGAGCAGCATCTGACGGATCTGAGATTTGAGCTTGAGCGACAGGATAGGGCTATACAGGTTGCCACTACAGAGAGCTGGAGAGAGGTAGCATGAGCTGCATACTATCATGGGCTCTATATACAGGTGATACCAGAGGGTCAGAGAGCACTGCCCTACTCTATGATAGCTAGGAGATCTAATAGGGTACCAGACGTAGTGGCAGCAACACCTCCTCCACCACTAGCTCCACATGATGGAGCTAGCGAGTCCTAGGTTTAGGTTAGATAGATGTATAGAAACATATCCTGGGACTTGATCCATATTTTTTGTATCCCACATTATATCATGACATTGTTATATATATGAGAGTACTAGATTTATGATATAGCTTGTGTATTTGTCCCACTTGTGATGGATGTTTCAATTTTTATTTTGTCTTGTCATATTGCTCAAAATGTATGTTATATGCTCATATAGTCTCTCTCATAGATGTATGTTTTGTTCTCATTTTTATGATAGAGACTCTTGTTTCTGAAAATGATCTTTGTGATGATATAGATATAGTGATAAGATTAACCCCTTGTGATGACAAGAACAGGATGTGATGAAAAAGATAAGGAGCAGAAAGACATGGTCGAGAAGAAGAAAAAGTAAGTGCAGTTGACCGACAGGTCCACGAAAGATGAAAAGGAGAGCTCTCTCCATATGCAAGATGAAAAACTAACTAACATGAACCTAAAAATGCAAGCTACAATGAAAAGTGGTTTACTTGCAAGGTCACAAAACTATTATTCTCTAATATTTATCATCAAGCGTTATTGGAAGCATCGTAAGATCATACAATACACACTAGTATAACTATGGGTATATGAATATGATCTATATCAGATGAAATGTGGGAATCCCACCTAGGCACCAAAGACATGTAAGTCAAGATGACTAGTGTAGTGAGATTCCCTAAGTTTTAATATAGAAAGATTATGCTCGCACCGAGACATAGGAAAGTCAAGATGTCTATAAGCACGCACTTACAAACATAGTCAAGGACAATACCTTGTAAGTCCTATTGTCAATTAGAACCAACATAAATGCTAATGATAATTAAGACCAACAAAATATATCCACAAGTAGAGAAAGAAATAAAACATATCCTCATGCCCCTAGTCTTCTAGCTATGCATCATCGAAAACCATTAGGGAGAGAACACTCGGAAAATAAATCATCATAGACAGTACACAAAGAAAGAAAGTCCAACAAGTCTGAGCAAGTCAAGTGTTTTAAGTGCGTGTGTGTAGGTCATAGAGTCAATCTTTGAGTATCACCTCTGCTGGTGGAAATATTGCATCATTCTGGACTATGGGTAAACATCTTATAAGTGTTGAAAAACACTTGCCGCTGGGGTAGTGTTGAAAAACATAGTTTGGGGAATGTTGAAAAACACTGTTTCAATCAAGTGGCCTGAGAAACCCCGACATAGAAAGAGACCCAAGATAAGCCAAAACAACATGTGCCCCCTAGACTAAGACAAGAGTCAATTCCAGGCTAGGAGAGGCAAAGCGAGAAGTGGAGTGAATGAGCACCATGCAAGACTGATAGACATAGGTGCAAGGGTTTCAAGTAGTGCCTGTTTCTAGGTTTTCACCACTTGACAAATTTTTTCAGGACTTTTTTCAAGTTTTTTGGTATTTTGCTACCAAGGCACCTGTTTCCAAGTTTTCACCAAGGATGTTATTGCTAGGTTTACATCAAAGCACCTATTGCTAGGTTTTCACTAGGATGCTCATTTTTTTAGTACTTTTTATGCTTTTTAGGATTTTTTCAACATCATATATGAATTTTTTTGGAATTTTTTCAGGATCAATAAAGATATGTACAAAGAGCTCAAGAACCTTAGGCATAGAAATTTTTTAGATGTAGAACATTGATAGGCTCAGTAAGCTCTTCTCCCTTAGGGGTAGATAAATGATAGGCTCCAGATCCAAACTTTGCTATGATAATGTAAGGCCCTAACCAATTTGGCTCAAACTTGCCTTTCGGCTCTCAATTTTGCTAGTTTTTAGGATTTTCTCTGAGAACTAGTTCACCCACTTGAAACTCTCTAGGATGAACTTTCTTATTGTAGGTGGTTGACATTCTCTTTTGATAGGTACGCATGTGATCAAAAGTGGCCTTGCAGCGTTCTTCCAAAGTAGTGAGCTCATGCACTCTCATGACCCTTTGGTCTTCATCAGTAATCAAACCATGGAGAGAGACTCTCAATGAAGGTATTTCAACCTCTAATGGTAAGAAAGCCTCAAAACCATAGACCAAGGAAAAAGGTGTTGCACCTGTAGGAGTGCAAATAGAAGTTCTGTAAGCCCACAGCTCAGGATTGATCTGCAGAAGCCAATCCTTGCCTGATTTGTGCACTATTCTATGGAGAATTTTTAGCAATGTTTTGTTTGAGGCCTCAGCTTGGGCATTCCTTTGAGGGTAGTAAATAGAAGACCAATGTTGTTTGATTTTGAAATTTTTGCACAAGTGCTTCACGTCTTTGTTCTTGAACTGGCCGCCATTATCTGTGACTATGGAAGAAGGAATACCATAGTGGCAAATGATGTGATTCAAAATAAATAGAGCAACATGTTTTTCGGTAGCTACAGACAGTGGGATAGCTTCAACCCATTTAGTGAAATATTTAGTAGCTGTAATGATGAACTTATGCCCACTTCAAGAACTAGGATAAATTTTGCCTACCAAGTCAAAGGCCCATTGCTGAAATGGCCAGTAAGTAACAGAGGGAATGAGCTCGCATCCAAGAGCATGAATGAGATTCCCATGTAATTGACATTTCTTGCATGACTTGGCATATTGAACAACATCAGTTTGCATAGTAGGCCAATAGTAACCAGCCCTAAGCAATTTCTGAGCTAGCGCAAGACCGTTAGAGTGTGACCCACATATGTCATCATGAACTTCAGCTAGCACCTTTTCTGACTCCTCTATTTCTAGACACCTAAGGAGAGTTCTGTCTAGACCCTTCCTATACAAGTCACCAGAGATGAGGGTAAAGTGTGAGGCATTATGGATGAGTTGGCACTTCTCATTACGCATTAGATTTTCAGGAATAACTTGATCTTGGAGATAGGAAAAGATGGTGGCATAGTGGGAGGAGTCATGACCAAGCACAGTGTAAATGACATGGTCATTAGGGGAATTGTAGGTAGGGTAGCACAATTCTTCCACCAGGAACTCAAAGCATGATTCATGCTCTTCCAGTTGCAAAATGGATGCCAAAGTAGCCATGGCATCAACGGCCTTGTTCTCAACTCTAGGAATTTGTTGGAATGTGACAGATGTAAAATAATTCCTGAGTGAGTCTATCATCCTCTTGTAGGGAATCAAATTGTCATCTGTTGTTTGGTAATCATCATTTACTTGGTTTATGACAAGTTGAGAATCTCCAAAAATATGCAACTCATAAATCCTCCATTCAAGGGCAAGCTTAACACCATTCAGCAAGGCTTCATATTCAGCTATGTTATTGGTGCATGGAAAGAGAAGCTTATAGGATTTAGGAATAGTGTACCTATGAGGGGTAACAAATAGGATTCCAACACTAGCACCATTCTGTGTGTGAGAACCATCAAAAACATTTTCCATGTATGCCCTGTGATATTCATGATTGAGGAATCTAGGAAATCTATCTGAAGAGGAGCATTATCAATCATGGGAAACTCAACCAATTGATCTACAATTTCTTTCCCTTTAATAGCTTTTCTCTTAATATACTGAATGTCAAATTGTGAAAGAATCAGCATCCACTTGGCAAGGCGTCCAGTAAGCACAGCTTTACTTAGGAGATATTTTAAAGGATCAATTTTAGCAACCAGCTATGTAGTATGTGCAAGCATGTAATGTTCAAGTTTTTGAGACACAAACACCACAGCTAAACAAGCCTTTTCAATACTAGTGTAATTGAGTTCATAAGAAACCAGAGTGCGACTAATATAACAGATAGCTCATTCTTTTCCCTTATCATCATGTTGTGCAAGGAGAGACCCTAAAGAATTTTTTGTAGCAGAAATGTATAATATGAAGGGTTTCCCTTGGATAGGTGGCATAAGGATAGGAGGTTGTGCTAGGTAATCCTTGAGCTGGTCCAGGTTCTTTTGACACTCCTCGTTCCATATACAAGTAGCTCCTTTATGCAAATTCTGATTGAATGGTTGAGCTCTGTCAGCTAGCTGAGAAATGAACCGCTTGATAGATTGGAGATGGCCCTGGAGACCCCTTAATTGTTTGATGCTACGAGGAGGTGGCATCTCCATGATAGCTTGTACTTTTTCTAGGCCTACTTCTATTCCTTTTGCTGATATTATGTATCCTAGCAGTTTCCCAGAAGTGACACCAAAAGCACATTTTTTAGGATTTAATCTGAGTTGAAATCATTCCATGAGGTCCAATATCAAACTCAAATCAGACAAATGAGTGCTTCGTTGTTGTGATTTGGCAAGCATGTTATCAACATAATCCTCCATGTTTTTGTGCATCATATCATAAAAGATGGTAATCATGGCTTTTTGATAGGTTGCACCAGCATTTTTAAGCCCGAATGGCATGACATTCTAGCAAAATGTACCCCATTCACATGTGAAGGTTGTCTTCTCTTGGTCCTCAGGGGTGATCTTAATCTAGTTATATCCTGAAAAGCCATCCATAAGGGAATACATTTCATAGCCCGCTGTCATGTCCACTATCATGTCAATGTTTGGAAGTGGAAAATCATCCTTAGGGCATGCTTTATTCAAATCTCAAAAATTAGTGCATACACGAATGGACTTGTTGTGTTTGGAAACAAGGACAATGTTAGAAATCAACTCGGCGTAGTCAATCACTCTAATGAAATTGGCTTTTAGGAGCTTCTCATCCTTAACTAGTAATGCCACATGGGAATGCATCTTTCTCAGTTTTTGTTTGATAGGTTTTACCTCTGGAGCAACATAGAGATGATGCATAATAAGCTCAGTATCTAAACCTAGCATGTTTGAGTATGTCCAAGCAAAATTGATCTTTTTCTCTTGAAAGAATGTAGTAAATTGTTCTTTTTCTTTTGCTGAGAGAGACTGAGCCACATGTATGATTTTAGGCGATTCCTCTGTCCCCAAGTTGATGGGCTATGTAGGTTCTATTAGAACTAAAGACCTTTCTTGAAAATAGCTCGACAGACTACCAAGTACCTCATCCTCGGGTGCCTCAGTGAGGTTTTCACCCTTAGATACATCTTTATTTTTACTATTTTGAGGTTCAGATACTGCCATAATGTGGTTTTCACCATCCGACCATTGTTTTTTCTTTTAATTTTGTGATTGAGGTACTTGATATCTGATTCAATCATGTTTGTTGTTTGTTCACTAGTGGAAGAAGTAACAAGCTCAATGGCATTGATGTAGCAGGTGATCTCATAGTCATTTTGAAGGAAGGCAATGTAGGTCTTTGATCTTAGGCAAATCAATCTATGAGATCTGAGTGTATGAGGGAAAGCAAAATGACTGGTTCAAGGTTATTGATGCGAGGGATATCATCTCTAGTGATGAGAAAAGTTGAGCCTATAGGGTAGGCCCCAAAAGTATCGAGATCTAAATTTGTGATGGAAGGACCAGTGTGGTCCATTAAAGAAATATGTGGATTGAACTCGTTAGACCCTACATGCGACTCATCAACTACATTGGGTTGGTCACTATAGGTATGAATCACATCAACGTCCATATCTACTGTAGAAGATCCATCTGAGAGAGTGTCCCATTCATACTCATTTGAATTAGTCATGGAACTTCTGTTGGGATGTTTTCACCAAGAAGGCTTAGAACGCCTAGAAGTAGAGGTATTCATGTCATTATGTGTGAGATCTCCTCTTTTTATCAATCGTGCAATATTTATATGATGTCTGTCAAAGCTCAATGACTCATTAGGCACAAAATTTTGAGATGTGGACGCTACAGCTGTATCATCAGTAGGTATGCATTCTCCTCCCCAAAGATGTGAAGTAGAAGGAAGACAGTCTTCCATTTGGGCCATAGTGCATAGTGTTGATTCCTTGACATCTATATCAGAGTCACTAAGTACGGGAGTATTTCTAGAATATTCAGGGATGTTGTTGTCAACACCATATCCTAGACCTATGGTATCCTTAGAAGGCCGGCCATCAGTATGACTCAAAGGTTCAACTAGAGCGTGCCCATTGTTATTTAAAGGTCTATGACCTTGATAGCCCATTTTCTGCAGAAATTTATATCCTTTACCATAGTGTTTAGGAGAAATGGGAGTAGCAACTATCATACTGTCTTCTTCTTCTCTATAAATCCACTCCCTAACAGCTTGTTCTTCTTTTTCAGCCTCTAAGGGTATGGATGATGGAACAAATGTACAAAAAACTGTCATGGTAGAAGCGGAAGGCTTTGTCTTGTCTGAAGGTCTACCATAGGACATAGGAGAAGTAGGCATAGCAGCAATGGAGTCTAATGTATATTCCCCCATACCAATACTCATCATCTTTAATTTTTGCTCAGCAGCAATGAGGGATGCATTATGATCATGAGAGGGTTTTTTGTGAGGAACAAATGTCTCAACATCAGTTAGAGTATTGATAGCGATAGCATTGTCACCAAGAATCACAATCTCAGCTCCATTGTGTGGAAACTTGACACATTGATGATAAGTGGAGGGGACAACTTGCATTTCATGGATCCAAGGTCGACCCAGAAGAATGTTATATGTGAGTGGGATGTCCAACACTTGGAAAATGATATCTTTCGTGATAGGACCCACTCAAACAGATAGCACAACAAGACCCTTGGAAGATCATTCCACTTCATTATATGCTTTTATGGTAATCTTTCACCTAGGCTCCATGGCCAATTCAAAGAATCCCAACTATTGGACCACATGGAAAGAAATAATATTTAACCCCGCACCATTGTCTATTAAGACTTGGCATACTTGGGTATGGTAGACAAGAACTTCAATATGCAAAGCCAGATTATGAGGGTGACTAAGAGATGTGTCATCTTCTACAGAAAAGGATAGGTAGTGGGGAGATGCAATGTGGTTGACCATAGCCTGGAATTGATCTGGATCAATATCATTTGGAACATTTTTTGTACGAAGAGCTTTCTCAAGGATCTCTTTGTGCAAAGGGGATAGCTCAAGAAACTCAAAAATGGATATCTGAGTGGGTGTCCATTGTAATTGGTGCACAAGGTCATAGCTAGACAAAAATGAAGGAACCGCTTGTTTGGAAGAAGAGGCTTGCTTGGGATCATGCGCGGTTTTAAGGAAAATTTTGGCTTGCCCCCTAGTAACAGCATTTAGTGTCTCACTTCGGGAAGACAAATCATTCAGTGTTTGCAAGACCAACTTTGGCATACCATGATTGGTGTTATTATCATCTTGAGATCTCACCATAAGAACATTCTCAACAGGCTCTATCATGTTGATCACAGGTGAATCAGGAGTATATGTATAGTTGACCTTTGCATCATGATTCTTCTTATTCTCTTGAGAGGATTCTACTTTCTCATATTTAGGTAGAGGAGTCTTGAAAGCTTTGTGATCAGAATTTTTAACTAAGCCATCTGTGAGCACTGTGCCTCCATCAATAAGATCTTGAATAGCATCTTTAAGCTTAAAACAATTGTCTGTCTTATGTCCCTTATTCCCATGATAATGGAAGAAATTATCTTCTCTCCACCAATCAGGCTTAACTAGTGGATCATAGGGACAAGAATTGTCAGGAAGCGTAAGATACTTGTTGGAAACTAGAGTCTTAAGAATCACATCATACGGTTCAGCCAACTTAGTGTAGACTCATCGTTGAAATGTCCTTTTTGGCTCGTTTGCATGTTGAGGCTTAGGAGCACTATGAGAGTTGGTAGCCTCTTGTTATTTTTCTACATATATAGCATTAGAGAGGTTGAAAGTAGGTTCTTTGGCTTTTGGGACATCTACAACACCATCATTAACAACATACTTGGTTTTATTCCAAGGTTTTCTTTTGTCCTTGCCATTGCCCCTAGTATCTTTATTAATAACAATATCCCCCTTTCTTATGGCCACATCTTCAATCCAATATGCACTTTCAACCATGTTATTGAAAGAGGAGAATAGTTGTTTCCTTAGATCATAATATAGTTCTGGCACAAGAGTGTTGACGAAAATGTCAATCTTCTCTCTTTCATCTAGCTGTCAAGGATATCGAGAATACAATGACCTCCAATGTTGTAAGTAAGTGGAAAATGGCTCACCTTGATTTTGCTTTAGAGCACTGAGATCTATCATGGTGATAGGCTATTGGATGTTGTATGAATAATGTTGGGTGAAGCGCCTAACCAACTCATCAAATGTTTTAAGAGGTGGTGTCAACTTCGCAAACCATTCCAGAGCTTGTCCTCTTAAACTTCTAGGGAACAATTGCAGAAGAAAGGTGTCTTCATGAAGGAAGTCCATGCTAAGAGTGTCAAAGTGATGCACATGGTCATGGGGGTCACCATTTCCATCATACTTGTCGTATTTGGGAACCTCAATATCCCTAGGAAATGGGACGATGTATAGACTCCTATCAAAAGGAAGAGCACAAATAGATTCTACGAAAGAAACCTTTGGAGGTTCCTTTTCTATTGCAAGTTGAGAAAGACGTTGATTTGTTTGTTGCAACTCATCTCTAAGGATTTCCAATTTAGTTGGTACTCTTTCTTGAACAATCTGGCATACATCATAGCCAAGAGGGAGCTTGTATCCCCTAGAAGTCATGTATTGAAAGTATTGATCTCCATTTCGCTCTAAAAGTTTAAGCATCATATGTTGGGAGGCTTCATCTTGTTCAAATCTCATAAGGTCTTCACTAGAAACCTCATCGTTGGCTTCTTCCTCATGTTGAGAGGGAGGAGGTCTAGGAGGTGAAGAAGGAGCAGCAAAAGTCCATCTTGGAGGAGATCTTGGTGGCGTGTTGTTGCCATAGTTACCCAAAGTACCAAAAGGAGGGGATCTATATTTGTAACCACTAATCTTAGGTTGTTCTCAAGACATTCCCTTCATAGCCATGTGCCTAGTAGGATCCATTTTGTCTAAATGTACTTGGTTGTCCTTGTGCTCAAATTGTTCTTGCAAATGGTGAAACTTTTCTTGTTCAGTCAGAGTGAGTGAGACACTATCTGTGCTTTTGGAGGTCTTGAATGTGGAAAAGAGGAAGCCCCCTTTGTACCACGGGGTGACTTTAGAATCTTCAGATTGGTTAGGATTGGAACTATCATTGCTAACTGGCACTCATGAGCATCTTTTGGGTGAGGGTAACTGTGTATAGTTGAACGGAGGGTTACTCCCTTGCTTGAATTGAGACCGAGTTGAAACCAACATGAAAAAGGAATGTTGGTTGACTAATAAAATGAGACAAAGTTTTTCAGATATTGAGATAAGCAAAGCCAAAGAAGATCACTTGTCAAGATAGAACAATAAAGATGGCTGGTCAAAAGTGCTCAAGAACTTACAACAATCAATTGACGCAAGCTGAGATATGAGCAAGAAGCTCAATTAGTAAGTAGCTAGAGAGGTAACTGTAATGTGACAAGTGATCAAAAGTAGCATTTGGGAAACTCAAATCCAATATTTTTAACTCATTTTCTCAGTCTAGAATAGACTTAAACATACAGATAATAGACCCAGGTCGAGTAAGAACAGGAAAAGACACTCAATAAACTAAATTTCAAATTCAGTAGCAGTGAGACAACAAAAGGAATTTGGGTGACATTTTCTAGGCTACTGGGGCAACAGATTTTTACCAGGCAATACTTTTGACACAAGTGGGGCGATACTTTCTAGGCAGCCTGTGCGATAAAATCCAAGCAAGTAGGGTGATAAAAAATTAGAAGCAAAATATCGGATGATAAAACTTGAAACAGTGTGCGATTGTTTTTCAGTGTCGTATGACTCTTGACCAGTGAGCGTAAAAAGTCTCTATTTTTTTAGGTAATTTTGTCAATTTTGCAATCTGATGGGTAATTTGTTGATTTCAAACATAGTGACAACAATATTCAGGCAGGTTTGCAAATAGTAGGTGATTGAACATGTCATCAAACACTTGTGCAAGAGAAAAAGCAACCTTGCCAAGACAAGCAATTGTGATATCAAAATGAAAAATTCTATGAGCACTACTGTGAGGTTTGTATGTTCGAGAATGTTTGCACGAGTAGATCACAGCGAGAACACTTCAAGAACTTACTAGCCTAGAAGGACAAAGGCTCAATACTTAGCAACTTGGCCCACACTTGATGTCCCATCGCCTGACACAAAGTGGTTGCCCACAATAGATGTTGGCTTTGTCATGGAGGTGTCAATGACACAACCAAAGGAACACAGATGGTGAGTAATCTTGGGGTGATCCAGGTTATTCCACTTGGATCAATCCTTGCACCAAGAAGCTAAGCGGCAAAATAGGGTGGCCTCTACCTATGGTTCTTAGTAAGGGCTTTTGTTCATAATACTCACCTTGCTCCCTGAAGGGACTCCTTACCTTGTGGAAAGTAACAAAACTCGCGGCCATAAGAGTACCTTAAGCATTCTTGCTCAACATTTTCCTCATGGTCACAATCCCACAAGTACTCACATTAAGCGAAGACAAGTACTACGTCTACCAAGGTTTTGTGTCCTTGATGGCCTTGAGTTTATAGTGGGTCAGAATAGCCGGCAAAAGGCTTGTCCCCACTTGGGTCATTCCTCTTGAATTCTCAAGAGCAGGCCCTCTAAAGGATTCTAAAACTAAACAAAGAGTGGATAGACTTTTGAGTGTCAGGATTTCTGGTTCACCTCAAGGGTGAAGAGCATAATCTCCTAGCTCAAGAATCTCTCCCAAACACACCAAACAAAGAGTTCAATTACCCTCTTTCTTTCAAAATCCAAAGATGGATCAAGATTTATGTTTCACCACAAGGGTGAAGAGCATACTCTCCTACCACCAAAAGATTCCTACAACAAGATCTTAAGTGCCTAAGAAATGAAACAACTAGTATAAGCTGCACTTAAAATTAAAAATAATAAACAAGTAATTGGTTGTTTTTAGGCGTTGGGCAGCCCTGCAAAACACAATTAGTAGCCCTTTTGCCTTTGGAGCTTTGACATGCGATCTTTTTAGCAAATTTTTCAAGCAATGAAGGTACGTACAAGCACAACTCGTTATCCCCACAAAGAGTTAGCACAATAAAAGCAAGTAAAATCTAAAAATAAACCACTATCTAACTACATCAAGTCACAAAACTAAAACAATCGAGCCAAAATTTTGCAAAGAAATGATCAAAACCAATCACTGCCAGACCTGGGTGATAGTACAGTCACCAAAAGAATCATACGATATTTTCCAGGCTACTAGTGTGATATTTCCTTTCTGGGTGACACTTCTCACTATGCTCAGGTGATAGCATAATGTATGACGGGGCGACAGAACCTGCAAAGCTGTGTGATATTTTTACTTGAAAAATATCACACAACTATAGAATAAAGTATCGCACAATACTGGAAAATTGTCGTACAATAATCTATAAAAAAATAGAGAGCCAAAAATAGCAAGCTAAAAATGACAAAAATAAATTGCAAAAATGCATAGAAAGAAGGAAAAAATGAAGCTGTTCTGCCCCACGGTGGGCGTAAAAAATGTACACACTAGAATGTGCACTTCGCTAAGTCTTTGCTTCCAAGGGAATCCATGAATGGGAAACCTTAAAAAATGACCTAGAGCTCCCTAGGCATGGAGTGCAAGGATATTAAGAGTGCTCTCAGCTAGAGATATTAAGCCTATGACCTTGCTAATAAACCATGCAATGGGAGATTCAATAGAGACAAGGGCAAGAATGCCAATATCCTCAAGAATCAATATGAGAATGAAATGCAACTATGCTAGAAATGAGAATGCAAGCTAAGCTATGAAAAGAAAGATGCAAGTGTTACAATCCAAGCTAATTAATCTATGTGAGCTAATATAGAGCATAGAAATGAAGCTAATCTAGGAAAGCTTAAATATGAAGCTATGATGCAAGAAATGAAAGATGGATGCAAGAATGTCTTCAAAAAGCTCCAAAGTCTCCAAGAAATCCTATAGCATAAGGTTAGTATTCAAAAGATGGATCCTAGAATGAGGAGAGAGCTCTCCTTTTATAAGAAATGAGAAAGAATGGACCATGGAGATGTAGAGGCAAAAGATGTAATCAAGGGTGGAGCTTGAAAGAGGAGCAATCCATGTGCACAATTTTCCTCCAATGAGAAATAAGTGTTGACTTTTGTGCCCCATATGAGACAAAAAGGCTTTTTTCCCTTTTTATAAAATAGGAATAATGCTTTATTTGTGCAACTTAAGATAAGAGGAAAGTGGGGGGCTTTCTATTCAATAAAAGAGGAGAAAAATCCTTTTAATTAAATAAAGACTTAGGATAAAATGGTTAGCCCATATAAAATAATCGAATAAATGATAGAACTAGGATTTGACCAAGAATAAGCAATTGATGATTTAGCAAAAGGGGCTAATAGTCTAGGTGACCATTTTTAGGTGATTACAATGATAAATGCTAGAAAAAAACTCTTATGTATATTAACACCCATATTCAAGTACTCCAACAAGATAAAATATAGTAGGATACAACTTATTACTAAGTAAAGGAGATTACAAGAATAATTTTTCTTATAAAAATTGAAGGTATACACAAAATTTGGTATAGAAAGAAGGACTTCTTTTTTAGGAAGAGACATACTTTTAGAGGGGGTGATTTTAACACATAGTGAAGTGACTATATGTTAATCAATGGTACTATAAGAAGAAATTTAGATGATTGGCCTATTTTATAAATTTGACATCCGTGTTATAGAAAATATTGATTATGGTTTGATTAAACCTTAGGTCCTTTTTATTTACTTAAACGTTTGTTAAGGTAGGTTACTTTAGAATTAGATTATATTTATATTTTAAAATGTTATGATTGAATTCACTTCTAAAGTGGTTGTATAGGAAAGGTTTTATATGATTTTTTTTATCTATTAATAATTAGGAAAACAATTAAGCATATCTGGTAGAAGAAACTTATTAACTATAAACTTTATTAGAATCCTTCCTATAACATCATAAAATTACCTTTAATGGAATGGATTTCATGGAACTTTGAATTATCTTAGCATACCTAAGACCTAGTAGTACATAATCAATGTGAAAAGAAATTCTCTTTCAAGAGAAGTAATTTTGTTCCTTAATTCAATATTGTATTTCAACAATCAACAAGTTTGTTACTTGGAATTCAAACATCAATAAAATAAGAGTTCCCAATCCATTTGTTATATTAGACTTTGTTCTAACATTTTAGTATTGAATAATGAATGATTAACATTATATATATCATATCGAGTGTCAAGCCATGTCAACTCTTATAATACAAAATGCATAATTTTAAAGAATAATTCTAACAAATTAAATATCACTAAATGAGAGGTTCCCATTACAATTCTTTTTCTAGACTATTATCTATCTTTTTTTTTAACAACCATATTATTACATTCTTGTTCATTAGTTATGAATTATAACATACACATTAGATCACAAATACTTTAATAACAACAAAATTATTTGATACGGTGTTTGTTCAAATTTTATAGATAATGTATATAAATACTCCACCACTTTATTGGTATTGTATGTTGTCAATGTAACTATATCAAAGAATATATGAATGGAAAAATAAAAAGAAGCATAACCATCCTCTTAAGATATTACCTAGACCTCATGCCTAGTCTACTATGGGAAACCTATTTTAGCTAGGGTAAAGACCCCATGAGTCTCTCTATGTACTTTTCCCTTCATAACTATAAAAACTTAAATCCTAAGACTTCATAAATTTATCATAATTTCTAGATGTAAAATTAATAATAGTTATTTCATAAACTTCTTTACTACTAGAACTAAAATGATCATGAACACAATAAGGGATCATGACATAATTCATTAGAAGTTGTAGAAAAGGAAATGATCCTAGTAAGAAACTGGCAAGTTGTTAATCGTGAGCGAATAGTAGATGGATGCAATTTACAATGTGTTGTAACTCCATATAAAAAGAGAGCTACTATGAGTTGAGGAGACTAAGATACCCTAACATATCCAAGGGTTGTTAAATGTGTGGGTCATATGACAAGACCCCACAATTCATAATTATTTTTTTCAATTGAATTCTCTCTAAAATTATTAGAAACTTATATTTTATTATAAAATATTTATTATTTATTTATTTTACAAATGACACTTTTTCATCGTGTTTAACCAATGTGAAAAATTATTTCCATCACACACGCACATGCACACACACACATCTTTTAAACTATTTATTCTATGAAGTTTTTAAACATGATTATTTAACAATAATAAGAAGAAATAGTACTATATTTTACATACCAATTATCTACTTTGTTTCAGAATACACCATTCATAAAAGAGCACCCATTTATGCATCACCTTTGATGATAACCAATATAATGAATAATTAGTAAAGTAATCTTCCACTCTAAAAAATTATTAGAATATTTTTTAATTATCTATCTTCTAATTCAATTAACATTATAACTAATCATCACATCACTAATCATTTCTCAACAGATGCTTTCTAAATTTCTTCCACATACATCATTATAGCTAATATTATTATCAACAAATACTTTATTAGTTCCTTCACACATAAGTGATCACAAACACCGTTCATCCAACAAGAGTAGGAGGTTTGTGTTCAAATCATTATGCACCACCTTTAATGGCAAGAATTGCACAGAGTCAATTCGTTTTACTTTGAATACTTCCCACCCAAACTAAACCTTCTTTAAGACCGTCATAGTGAAACCTTCAGTACGATTCAACAACTTTCTTTACTGGTCACTCTTGGCTTTAAAATCGCCCACATTTAATTGACAAAGAACATGGAGGTTAGACTCACTAAAATAAAGAAACTTTTATTTATTAATTTCAAATATTAATAGATAAGCCAAAAAAATTAGCTAAAAGGCCTGGTATATGCAAGTCCGTAGGCGCCTAGTAAACGTGGGGTGGTAGACGTGGTATGGGGACCGTGTTCAACTCTACACATTTCTTCAATATCAGTCCAAAGTCGTTCCTCATGTCAATTTGTTTGCAAGTCATTGGAAATGTTCTGTAAAATGAGTCAAGGAACGCAACTAAAGTCCAAGAAACCATACGAATCCTGAAAGGTTTCCCCACGCATAGTCTTCTTCCACTTCCAAATGGAATCAATTCAAAATTATGTCCCTTGAAGTCTATCTGACTATTCTCACATTCCAGAAACCTCTCCGAGATGAATTGCAAGGGTCCCTTCCTATTTAACACAAGTTCACGGTCACCTGAGCGTCTTTGGGTATCACGTATCCCTTAATTTCAAAATCTCTTATAGGGTTAAGGGGAATGAGCAGAGGAACCGCTGCGTGCAAAAGGAATGATTTAGATACAATAGTCAATCTAAATCATGTCCTTCCACTTTACGCTCCAGACCAACTACATCATCCAACTCTTGTTGCACTCGTTTCGTTTTTTTTGGATTCCAAATGAGTTCTGCCATTACGCTTTCGATCATAGTGGTGATCAGATCAGTACCACCAAAAAATAGTTACTGAAATAATTACAAATACATAATAAGAAATCTTGAAACTGTCCTGAAGTTATAACTCTTATTCTCTTTTGGATACTTACTGTAAGCAAGGCTCTAATATCACATACTCGGAAATCCTCTGTGTATCGAGAAATATGTCCACAAAGTCTTCTTCGGAGACGTTCTATTGAAGCTTTGTTGTTGTTTTTTCCTTGCAAATCCTATCCTGTACGAACAAATCAATAAATTCATATAACATGTTCTAATTCTTTGCCATCTGATTGGATACACCCCGGGGTTCGATGAACCTAAGCAAGGGATAAAAGTTCGTCAAATTGGGTGTTCCAAAATGCTTCAAGATTTTCCTCATAGAATCCTTCAATCCTACGGAAGCTGGATTTTATGGATTGATCAAGCTTGTGCTGAACATCGTGTTTCGCAACACATTCATTAAGTTGCAGAATGCCATATGCTCGATATTTACAGACTTTCTCTCTCTCAAAAATCAATCGAAGTATGTGAAATACCTAGTCTCCTCTAAGATGTTGTCGAGCTTCTAGTCTTTGTGGGCTAAAACGTTCAATAGTTGAAATTTGTTTGAGATAGCCCCATCGAGGTCGAAAACTTGCCCTATAGTAAGGAAAACTTGTGGTGGGAAAAGATTTGGCTATTTCAACTAATCTCCGCCCAATAAAGACCTGGTCATGGGTTTTGAGCACTCCCTTCACCATGACAGGAGACGAGGCCACCACTATTGTTTTCATGCCCAGACGGAAACTCATGAGTAGTCCATATATCGAAAACATCAACAAGTCCATTAAATCTTAAAATCTCTTTCCAATAGTCTTGAACCTCTCTACAACACTCTTTAGCATTGTAATCTCTAGTCTTTGAAGCTCTCTACAACACTCTTTAGCATTGTAATCTCTATATGAGCCACATAAGTTAACGTTCCAACACACTTTTGAAGCTATCCTTAATCATGGAAGTAAAACTCCCTATGAGAATCAAAACATCTACATGAAGGACAAGTATGAGAAGATCCCCCATGCTTCTAAATGTATGATCAACATCTAGTGTATCCAGAAGCAAGCAAAAAATTGTCCATCTTCTCATATCAAACTCTAGGAGCTTGTTTGAGACCATAAAATGAATGTCAAAGCTTTCAAGCAAGTCAAGTTTCGTACACAAGGATTAGTAGACACTCCCTATAGATCTATCCTAAAGATCAACATACAAGAAATCACTATTCACATCCATTAATACATTGACCAAGCCTAACATGCAGGAATATAAAGTAGAAGATGAATGAAATCCATATTAAAGATAGGAGAAAAGGTCTTAAAATAGTCAATAGCCCCAATCTAAGAAAAGACCTTAGCTACTAGATGACCTTATACTTATCAATAGAACCATTGACTAAAAACTTTGTATTATAGATCCACTTGCACCAAACCAAATTTCTTCCTATACTATTACGAACTAATGCCCAAGTATGATTCTTCAATAAAGAAGAATACTCTTCTACCATAGCACTATTACAATTTTTATGTCAATAATAGGGGTAAAACTAGATTTTATGTGATGTTCTTTTCTTTGGAAAAAGAGATGATGACTGGAAAATATTCAACAAAGAAACTTGTTTCTCTCAGGTCTATCCCATGGTCAAACACCTTCTTGGTGATTGTCTCACATATCTTTCTATAATATAATCTACACCTCAATTTTTCCATAACCAGTTGTTGGGAATGAAGGGCTTTATGCTTAGGGAGGCCAACTAAGGAGGCAATGTGACCATCTAGGGTAGTATCATGAGAATAGAGGTCTTATTAGGATAACAAGACTATATCAGAGATTCCTTAAGCTTATTAAGCTTCTCAGTCATGGATTCTCCATGTCACTCATCCATAAGAATGAGATTTTGTGTCTCTTGACCATTTCAGGTCTTGTGTAAATTAGGAACTTGGATATGAACAATCTTGCCTGCATTTGCTTTAGGTAATTTTTTAATTTTGCTAGTAGGATTTGTAGACATTCTTTTCTTATCAAAAGGTTTATTTGGATTATCTTTATCTCTCAACATAGGTCAACTCTTCCTTTAGTGTCCTTTCTTCAACAAAGGAAGCATGCATTCAGTTCACCTAGAAATTCTATTGGGCAAGTGACACTCCCCATATCCATTTCAATATTTAGAACCTCTTAGAGATCATCTATCCTAGGGTTGATAGAAACTAGAAGCCTGACATCCATATGAGGTAGTAGAGAGTTTTATTCCTCTATTCTAATAACCCTACCAATTGACTAGATAATGTTCTTGGTAATGGATTCCATAAATAATGAGATACATTTTTAATCTTCACCCAGCTAGGGAAAAATAAAGCTAAAAATTCCTCTTTATTGGATTTTGTAGAGCGGGATATGGCCCTAAAAATACAAGAACCAATATTCCATAATTTTCCTCTTACCACTTCTTTATAATAGAGAGGATTTTTGAAAAAATGTAACATATAGATCCTTCTAAATCATTCTAAAGCATGTATATTGAAACCCTAACCTCTTATTCTAAATATTTTACATTCAATCATTAATAAAGATACAAGAAGGTAGTCTAGTAATATCTTGAGCTGCTAAAAATATTGTAATATTTTTCAAACTACTATTTTCATTTTCAATTACATTAGTCATTTGAAGAACATGTCTTACAATGATTGAGGTAGCAAGGGAGCCATTACCTCCTCTACTTCCATCATGTTTAGAGGGATTTGCATCTATTGAATGACTAGGCATGAACTTGGAATCAAGGGGAACTCTTTCTTCTTCGATCATTCTTGTATTAAAAGATTTTCTCCTGGTGTCTCCAGCGGTGTCTTCTTAAGTAGAGGGTTTAACAAGCCACACCTTGCCCAAATTAAAGGCACCTAACAAGGATTATGCAGGTGGACTCTTAGTCATTGACTAAGAGACCTCTCACATATATAATGGAGGACTTAACAAGTGCTTCTCATAGGATTTACTTGCATAGTGATATCCATCTAGTTTCTGTATCTTTATAAATGTAATATTTATTTTGATATTTACTAGCATATTGATATATTATAAAGGTTGCCAGCACATATTTTCATTTAGTTCCTCTTGTATATATTTTAAATCAATTATTGAACATCCTATTATATAAACTAGGCATCAGGTCTTAGTATGTGGTTCTCCATAATTTTCCTATATTTTTGTACATTACTACTATTTCTCATTTCAATGTTGTTGTAATGTTTCTTTAAACTTTAAATTTTTCATTTTCACATTCTATTTTTGACCTCCTCTCTTGAATGAAAACCACATATATCCTTTATCTAATCCTATTCCACTTCAAGTGCCCACATATCCTTTTGTTCACCTCTACTACTCCCTTGAAAATCCTAGTGTATCATTATATACTTTAATTTGACCTTACAAATGCCTAGTTATAATCTTCCTACCAAAACCAATTATTTTGAACTAGTGATTATGGTGTGTAAACCTTATCTTTTCTTAGGATTGGTTTATTTACTTAATGTATTTATTTATGCCTACTTGCATCTTTCTATTATGTAATGATGTCTATATCATCTTTATAGATAGTCTAGTGTGTAGTAGGTTAGTATTTGGTCCACTAACATCATTTTTGACAAAACATAGATTGATTAATATTGTAACTCTTTCTATTTATATATCTCTAGTTATGATTAATTCTATTAATAATACTTTTGGAATCCATCCTAGGTCTATTTGGTTTTGAAGTAAAAGAGAGACTACCCACTCTCAATAGTCAGCCTATTGTTATCCTACCTAATCATATGTTAGAGGTTTATTTCTTTATATTTTATAATCTTTTCTCTCACAGAATGGCATAGCTTTAGGGATTTGAAAACCTACAACTTTAAATAGAAATAAATTATGTTTGCACTCCAATTTTTTGTGTTACAATTCCATATTTAATTGTCAAGCAATAGGCTTTGGTAGATCAAGTTCCTTCAATGTATGGATTTAGTACCTCTCCCAATAGCTTAATTTTGGAGGGATTGTCATGTATATTCAAAATTCTCTCTACATGTATATATCCCTTTTGTTTATAGACACACATACAAATATGTGCACATATACACATACACATACACACACATGCACATGCACATGCACATCCACATCCACATGTACATACACATGGACATGCACATGCACATGTACACACATACACACAAATACAAATACATACACAAACACATACACATGCAAATGCACATACACATACATATACACATTGACAATTTTTTATTTATGTGGGGGTTTTTCTAATGGATTTGTTTGTAGGTGATGTATTATTTTAAGTGTTTTAGTATGACCTATCATATTATGAAAAAATTAGATGATGCATTATTCTTGGTTGTACTATTTATATACTTGTGAGATAATAAGATATATTTATAATTATTATTTAAAAATATAAAAAATAAATCTACTTACATATTAAGTTATGTTTTCTATGCAAACTGATTAATAACCTACAAAGTGTTTTAGTATGACCTATCATATTATGAAAAAGTAGATGATGTATTATTCTTGGTTGTACTATTTATATACGTGTGAGATAGTAATAGATATATTTGTAATTATTATTTATAAACAAAAAGAAAAAAATTCTACATACATATTTGGTTATGTTTTTTTTATGCAAACTGATTTATAACCCACAATACTAAACCTACTAATAACAATTACACGCTATGGATTTCAATTTGATCTCTCTTGTTTTTAAAAAATAAATCTTAGAAATAGTTGGATTATAAAAGTAAAATTCTTCCACATCTGTTGTCATGACTCGATATATTTTTGTGACACAAAAATATCAATGACAACAATCAAACATTCAAGAGTCCTACATATGTTACAAATTAGGTTCCTTTTAATGTGTGAAACAAACCACTCCTTAGAAGATTACTCTCCTTAATGTATCAGATTTGTGAATGTGAATAAGAAGATAACAGTTCACAATACAATCTTTAAAATACAAAGAAATAACAACCAAGAGTTTGAAAATGATAAGAAATCAATTTATAACAAATATGAAATATTGATTAATTTTGAGTTTAAATTTTTTAATTTCACACATCAATGTTAGGGCATGCAACGTCACTTCCAACAATTATTAGATTGTATCAAGATGGTAAATGAAAGTATGACCCTTACGCTAGAGTGGATTTGCTGTCATTATACTGATGTCTTTCTATGCACTTGGTTGGGTTAATATATTATATTAAATGAAATGTGGTCCAAACATTATTTATTTATCAACTTGCCAGATGGGCATGCCAGTAGTCATACGTTGGAAATCGCTACTTCACTTTGCGTGATATTTTAAATATCATTTCAAATGTTGCTGCTGGACTCTGCGAGGCATTTACAGTGCGCGACAAAAATATTTTATAATATATATATATATTTTTAAAGTAAACAATGTTGTCAATGATAAAGTGGCTCTAAAAAATTTTCTGAGGAAATCAAGTGGAAGCAGAGCATCCACTTCCTATTTCAATCTATTGCAACTTCCTAGTGAGTTTCGCTTTTTGTACCGTTTGACAATGGTTTTGTTTTGTCCATTTAGTGCTATGTTTCCTCGAATCCCGCTAGAAATTTATGAAAATGAAGCAAAGCATCGTGATTCCATCTCTCTATCTTTGTATGGAAGAAAAGAGTCGTGGTCCCATTGCAATTCATTGTTTCCACTCTTTTCGTACTATCTACCACTCTTCTACGCAATTTGTGCTTCCATGCAATTTCCCTCTGTTTTTTGTTGGAATCTTTATTTGGCTTGGATGGGTAGGTAAGTAGTTTTAAGGTTTCACTTCTACAATTTAAAAATATATATAAATAGTAATTGCAATTTGGTATACAATTTGTATGAGGATTAAATGTTAAGTTGTTTTTTTTTAAGATTTATATGTTTCAAATGTAGTTACATTTTATTTTTGTTAGTTTTAAATTTGTGTGTTTTTTTTTTTTGTTATTTTATAATTAATATTTATAAATTCTTAAATGGACAAATAATTAATGTGAACTTAATTTTAAATGAAAAATTAAAATGCAATAAACTACAAACCATATCAAAATACATGAAAATCAAACATTGATTAAGATAATTAATAATAAATAATAAACTTATTAAATTAATAAATAGTTAAATAATAGATTTTTTTTTTAAAGTCACTATTAGTATTATTAGTAATATAATAATTTTTAAAATTTTAATTTATTTAAAAATAATATTATTAATGAGTAAATAAACTTATACGTATATTATTAAAAATATTATATTGATTTTCAAATATATATAAAAAAAATTTCAAAAGAGGAATCTCACGGGCCTTATGAAGAAGACATGCATTATCATTTTGTTTAAAAAGAAAAATAAAAGCCAGTGCTGAAGAATGCTTCAAAATATTTTGACCATTTAAATTTTTAAATTTAAGAACTTTTAAATTTCTATTTAAACGTAAACAATATTAAAAATGATAAAACATATGAGACTTTTATTTTTTTTCTTTGTTGAAGTCAGGTTTTCGAAAAGTGCCTCACTAGGTACTTTTCCAAAACTACGTACTTGACGATGAAATACGTAGTTTCAAAAATGTACCTAGTGAGGCACTTTTCTGAAAACCGGTGTTAGGCTACAAAATAACCACTTGACGGGCCATATTCCTTCTGATATCTCAAAAGTGTCTGGTCTGTATTCCTAGAGTTGTCCTTCAACAACATTAGCGGAGATGTGTGGATCTTTGTATATTGATAATGGATTATTGCCAGATACTTTATGTAATCTTGGGATGTCTGTTTCAACATCAAATGCATTTCATTAGCATTAGGAACACAATTTTTTTCATTTCTGCGTAGCGATTCTTTCAACCAGCAGGTACCATAGCGCTATCGTCTGGACGTTTAAACTTCCCAACATTGCCCAAATCCTCAACTTTATAAGCTCTATGCATTTCAATTCACCCCATAATCAGACGTTTGTTTCATCTGCATTTTCTAATTATTGTTATCGTACAACCATGAACTGCTATCTGCGGGGGAATCCGTTATGGAACTTAGTTTGTGACAGAGGTTCAACGACTACTTGTGAGGAGGCATCGGATACCGAGAGCTCCACATTTTCATAATCTTATGAGTAAGTCAAGTCTTACATCCATGGAACACTTGAAAATGATTAAATAGTAGACTATGCTATTGTATAGGCCATGTCTCTTGTTTATTGTTAGATTTGTATTCACAGAACAAGGAAGGGGACTAACTAATTTTTTTTAACTATTTATTACTCGATGATTTTTAGTCACACTATTACCAAAGTCCAGGGCAGATTGTCAGAAAATATAGGCTAGATTGTCAGGAAATATAATTATTGCTGAATGCACTGCTTCCAAGCACAAGATGGTAGGATTTCAACAGTTCACATGCCTGGGCTAAACTTCCACATTTTACAAGCACAAGATGGCAGGATTTCAACAGTCCACATGCCTTTGGCTCTCACACACTATTATACACTACATTCAAATGAGCCATTAATGTTGAAAGAATTTGTAGGGTTACGCAAAGGTGGATCATTTATTCTTGTTCAGATTTCAATATGTCTTGACAATTTTTACATAGTTTGAAACATGGTTTCCATTGAGATGAATCTATGAAGAAGTTGTAGGTGGGTTTCCTCGCATAATTAATGTTTTTTTATCTGTATTGAGGGTTTGGTGCATGTGTGAGAACACCGAATGTATTGCAAATGTTTAATACCATTATCTCCATTCATATGGGTAATTGTGGTTTTATCCATAGATGATTAACTGTGTTTACTATCAAAATGTAACCTCTGTCTTCCATATGCCTATAAACCTAGTTTTGTTGATGCTATGTTAAGTGTATTTCCTTCATCTTTTTATTATGACTCTTACCAACTAAAGTAGGCATCAATATTTATTTTTTCAAGATCAAAAAATTCATTTATAACAATTTTGGATGTGATTAAGGAAGATTGGTGTTAGGGTTAATGAATTGGGGGAAATGAATTACCCTATTTTGTGTAAGAAAGGCCGATAGATGTTGAAAATTGTACCTTCTTGGTGGGCAAGAAATTGATGTGAATGGGAAACAATAGAGTGGAAAATCTAATCTTTTGTTGTGTTTCTTTTTTTTACATTTTCTCCATGATCTTCTTCAATAGCCATCTCCTTCAATTTATACTTTCTATTGTTTGACAGACAAAACAGATTAATGTCATAAATTTAAACTTTCTGGTCATTGACAGAAAGAACAGATCAATGCCATAAATTTATACTTTCTATTGATTGATAGAAAAGATCTATTTTGTCTATTTACACTCATTGTTAATAGAGGGAAGACAGTAGCAACATTCAACAAATTTCATCTAACACTCCTCAACACTTTTTTTCTCTGATTTTATGTTTTCACAAGAATTTTGGCATGTAACTGAGGTGTTGGGACTAAAGGAGACACTCCCACCATTTTCAAATCAAACAATCTCACTGTAGAGCTCAATGTAAGTGATTGATCTTAGCTTTCCATCCTTCCTTGTCTCTATCTTTCAACTACATGCAGATTTTGTGATTTTTTAAAAACAAATGATAATCAATAAAAGCATAGTTTGTATGTGATTTATCACTATCAACCAATGAGAGATGATAATTTTCCATATCCTTGAATATAAAATGATTCACATGATTTAATTTTTTGAAGGATTTGTATATTTTATTATTTAAATATTTCATTTCTAGATCCATTTTCAATGAAATCCATGAAAAAAAATTTCTACATTTGTGCTTTGTATGAGATATGACTGTAAATGAATCCAATTCAATGTACTCATTTTTAAAAAAAATCATTCACAAAGTTCTAAATGTTCCCCATTACTTTGTTGTGAGAATTTACCATCATGCCCTCTTATTTTTAAAATCCATTCTTACTGTTGGTGTTCTTTTTCCCCAAAGGTTAGATTGACATAAGGATTGATAGGGCTAGTGTCACATTCACTCAACACTCTAAATCTGACAGGAAAAAGGGCCAACTGACAAGGATCAAAGAGAGATCCTTCTACACTTTGAGCTCCACATCACTCAGGCGGGTATACCTCATCTGCACACTCATACAACTTGTGTCACACTATAGGCCTGCAGGTAACTAATTATGGAATGGTTTTCAAACCCTTATAGGTATCCTGTACCTCAAATGAAACCAATATCTCATACAATAGCCCTACTTGCATGGAGTGAGTATGAAAACCAGAGACCTACACTAACAACATGAGAGGTAAACGGTGGGACTGAAAGGAAATGATTTGATTATTTGGGCTGGATGGACCCCTAAAATACCCTGTTTGTCTCCCATAGACTAGTGCCTTATCCAATAGGCAGTAGTGTCAAATACCTTGCTGCAGCAAAGCTATGAAACAAGGAGACACCACACTTACCCTGACCATATCATACATTACCAAACCATCTGTGTACCCAAATGTGTTATTACTCATTTAAAGGATTTTAACCCTCCCCTTAGAAGAGACCTATAAACAAGCAATACATTAACCAACATCCACTGGAAGACAAGCATGACATATCTTTGATATCCCAACCCATACACTTCTGAAAACTAGTCCTAGACCTAGTTGCTTCTGCAAAAACAACTCTACTGCAAACACTCACTGGAAATGCAAGTAGAAAGGCTGAAACACCCTTGATGGTTCAATCAATAAGTCTAAGACCCAAATGGAGACAATCTGATAACAGAACAAATGTATTGAATCCTCATACATAAGACATTTTCTACAACTTCATTGTATTCCCATAGCTAGAGAGGAAAGAGGGACACCCTGTATGCAGAGAAGAAGAAATGTTTACAAGGCAAAAAACTTAACCATCCAACCCTTACAAAATCAAACAAATAGCAATATATACCACTGGTTACCTTGGAATCCCAAATAGGTTAGGATGCAATAAGCTACAGGTAACCAAGGTTAGGGTTTCAACTACCCAACCAAGAATTACATCAGAATTTTAAAATTCCTTGGAGGGAAAATTGAGCACATGTCTGTCAGACCAAGGATGATCTTCACACTTGAGAAAAATCTCTGAAAAGGATAGGAAGATCATATGCAAATCAAACTAAACAGACCTACAAAATACATCGAGCAACAAAATTTGTCCATCAAATCATGGTACAAATCCCTGCAATTAACTGTCAAGCATTTTGGACCACACCGCAGCAGTACTCAGGATTAATTCTACCAAATCTGGCTACCCAAGCATTCAATGCCAGTTCCTTACTGTTGGAAAGTCCTTTTGATATTCAAATTTGTAGAGAAACAACTTTCTCAGGTTATGCCTCTTTTATCTTTAATCGCGAAGTCATGCAGCCAAGAACTTAACCGCCATAGGAATCTCAGTTTACAATTATGCTCAGTCGCATGATTGCAAGACATCCTACTCACCCTTGCGATCATGCGACCACAACCACTAAACTGCACAATGCTGATCACAAACCCTCTTAGAAGTTTGAAATTGAAACGCAATGGTCAACATTTGAACTGAGATCAACTTTATATCACCACCGTTCAATTTGTTTACTTTTCTCAGGCCTGTGCACTTTACATTGCTTTGAAAACTATGGCCCCACTTCACAACTCCACAACTGCGACACCATCAGTGGTCGCATGATCGCATAGCCCGAAAAAGGGCTATGCGAACATGCGACAAACTGCCAACACTCACCACTACTGCTTGCCCTTGGGTACCAGACCTATGACATGTATATCCACCTCAGCACTCGCCGACCAATCAAACATCAACACATCATCACACCTGGCAAATGGACCCACCGCCCATCAACCCTTTTAAATGCTACAAGATCAGACGGTTGTCGTATGATCGCAAGGGGAAAGAATATTCCTTGTGGTCATGCGGCAACCGTAGGATTGAAAGGGATCTGACAATCGGGCCCAAATCTCTACCCTGCATCCAATAGAACCTTGCCACCTCAACATCCTCTGACAGCAGTCCCACTACAAACAAACCCATCGGCATCTAATCGGATGGTGGGCGCATGATCGCATGGGGTGAGAATATTCCATGCAATCACATGCGGACCATAGATTAAAATCTCTAACACAAGCCCTGCTGACAAGTTCTGACTCATCACCACATGGACCAATCGAAAATGAGCACCTCAGCACCGTCTGACATGCGGACCCACCTAGACCCATGGCACGCCCACAGAGGAAAATCTGATGGCTGTCACAAAAGCATGAAGGATAAACACCGTGCATCTTCACCATGCGAACATGTGACAACCACCAATTCTGTCTGAACTTTAACCACACCAAACAATTGAGAAGAATTGGGTCCCACCAACCGATCGCACTTGCGCAGTTAAGATCGAGGTCGAAAACATCCAAGGTTTTCACAATGGCAAAGGATCAAAAACATCTAGGGTTTTCAATGCCAGAAGACAAGCGTGCAAAAGTGGGGAGGCACAAGGTCGAAAACAACCAGGGTTTTTGACATTGACACATAGGCAAACAAAGGATGTGGAAACATTGAGGGTTTTCATGCAGACAAAAAGGCAGCAGGAAAACTGGAAACATCATGGGTTTTCAAAAACATTGTGGGTTTTCGACACAGGCATATTCTGAAACTATTTCCTACAAACCTTAAAACTTGAATAATTCCCTAGGTTTTGTGACTTTGGAGATGCGATTTGGACTAAAGCAAGGTGACACATGGAAGAACATAGGGCTAAGAGTGCACAACATAAAACCTTGGGGATCTACTTCACACATCAAAACTATGCTTGCAGGCATGACAGGACACTTAACAAAAACTTTGCAGGGAACAGGCCATTTTCATAAGATTTTTGCACAAACAAGAAAATGGACTAACAGTGGCTCTAGTTGGGGATGCATGGCTCTTGCAGGCATGGCAAGAATTTAGATCTCTGGGAAAAGTAGACCATACTTAGAGAAAACAATTAAGCCCTCACCCCACTTTTAATCCAAAATTCACAGACTGGCTCCCTACCCAAAAACTCTAACACCACTATACAAGATATATAGAATATACACAAGCAACATCTGGATGCCAAACGAGTGCCATCCTTTTCCTCTATCAAAAAATTGGTTTCTGTTCACAAAATCAAACAAGAGTCTGAAACCTCTATTACATATGTGATGATAGAAAACACTATCAAGTATAAGTCGTAGACCCACTCTGAATTTATCATCACCTATGCCTTCCTCCACATGTTCCCCCACAAACTCACTATTTGGAAAACATGCATCATCAAAATCATCATGGATTGAAACATATGAAAGGGGACAAGAAACTGATACCTTTTCTTCCTGGCTGCAATCATCTAGCTCATCTTTAATGCATTCTTGCATATCAAAAGAAAAGAAACTATAGTTATTTTCACTTACCTAAGCCAAGGCAATTGAAACATACTCATATATCAGGTTACTTAGGTTTATCAAGTCTGATTTCTCTTGATAAATCACACCTTTATCCTCATAAGGATGATTCACATGATTAGCATCATGAACTAGATTGTCACCATCTTCTCACTACTTGGTGGTAGAAGAAAAACATTGTCCCAATGTAATGCATCTTCATCAATAGAGCAACATTCATCCTGCATTACATTTCTTTCAATTGGCCTCATTTGTGAGGGAGACTCCAGATCAACCATATGTGAAACTTTAAGTGCAGAAGGTGAGTAATCCTCAACAAATTCCATCCTCTGAGCACACTCCTCAAATAATGGGTTAGAGACTACATGGAATTGTTTCTCATAGTAATTTAGACAAAGCTCCATTTGGTCTTCACTAATGTCCTCATCAAATAACACATTAGTAACCTCACTATATATGTCATTATATCCATCATCATACACATCTCCAATAGATGAAGAAACATCAGAATCTGAATCGGAACATGACTCACTATTACTGCTGTCAACATATGAACAATCGATGTTGTAGTTAGTCTCATCATCATCAGAAGTATCACTCAATGGATTTCCCCACAAATCTTTAACTTCCAAGACTTTACAATCAGCATCATTACCACCCACTGGCATAGAAGACTGCAAAGAAAAATCCTCTGCAATATGAGAGAAACCCTATGACATATCATCAGAAAGTAATTCATTCCTCTTAAGATCTGTACCAACATCAATTGGTGGCAAAGTGTCTTCACAATTATCATCACTATATTTAGGAAAATCATGTGAAGGGAAATGTGTATCCTCTATAATCTAAAAATGTTCATCACCACCACTGGATGACAAGGATACCAGCTTCTCATTAATCAAACCCTTGGTAGCAAAATTCATTTCACCTTCACATACAACACTGTGATTAATACAACAATTAGAGGGATGAGAGCACTGATGTTGCTCACCCTCCTCCTGATCATTCCCCCTACTCTAAAAATGCAAACTGGCAGAGGCATGTCTTCTTATAACTCCATACTTCAGATTGCACTCAATATCCATTGCAACCTCAAAAGCCTGATGCAAACTTTGTAGTTGTTTATCCCTCAGCAGGAAACCCATTTTTTGGTCAAATGCACTCAAGTAGATGACCAACAAATCTGATCATGTGGCCTAAAAACCTTAGGGATATCCATTAATGTCCTAATGAATCTACTATTAAACCTTTGAATCAACTCATCTTCTTCAATCTGAATTTCCATTAATCTGTCCAACATTAATTTTACATCTACCAAGCCATCAAAATAATCAATGAAGCAAGAACTCAACTCATCCCATGAAGAAATAGAGGTTGTAAGAAAAAATGAAAACCACTCCCTTTCATCTCCCTCAAGAGTCTACACAAACAACCTCATCCACAAATCCTCATGGAAGACATCAAAATCGCACATTAAATCAGAAAAAGCCTACACATGTTTTCTTGCTGATGGACACTGATTCCTATTAAACTTTGGTAGATATTTTCTGAATTCATTAGGGAAATCGAGTATGCCACCATAACAAAATGGTGCATACCCTCTGACAAAAGAAACCTTGTGAACATCCATCACTGGCTGCAACTGTGGCACATCTACTTGAAAGTCTTCAAGACCAATGACAGGAAATCTATACTTGAATTGAACCTTCTTTTGTCACTAAATCTTTCCTACATACTTCACGCTTATATGTCCTTTCTTTAATGACAAAACCATTTAATAAGGACCATGCAAATGCAATACACTGAATGGAGAATACCTGGATTGCCTTGCCGAATGTTGTCCCCTTCTTCTTATCTAACTGAAGTCCCAACAAACCTTCACAATTTAGGTTCCTTCTAGCATAGAGTCACCACCTCTCCTTAGAGGACACAAACTTTCATTGATCTATCTTGAAACACCAATAGACTCTGGGCTTTTCCACAACAAAGTCACATATAACCCAATCATCAAATCTAGGTAACATACTTGCAAATTTGAAAAGCAATTCTCAGATTGGAAAACCTATAAGACTCTTCCCCAAACTGAATACAACAAGACTCTGGGATACTCTTATTAGTAAACTCATTTCATCTCCCTAGTAGAGTCATCATCTTGTTGGTGTTTTTTTTTTTCCAAAGGTCAGATTGACATAAGGATTGACAGGGCTAGTGTCACATTCACTCAACACTCCAAATCTGACAGGAAAAAGGGCCAACTAACAAGGATCAAAGAGAGATCCTGAACTACACTTTGAGCTCCACATCAATCAGGTGGGTATACCTCATCTGTACACTCATACAACTTGTTTCACACTATAGGCTTACATGTAACTGACTGTGGAATGGTTTTCAAACCCTTATAGGTATCTTGTACCTCAAATGAAACCAATATCTCATGCAATAGCCCTACTTGCATGGAGTGAATATGAAAACCAAAGACCTACACTAAAAACATGAGAGGGAAAGGGTGGGACTAAATGGAAATGATTTGATTATTTGGGTTGGATGGACCCTAAAATACCCTATTTGTCTCCCATAGACCAGTACCTTATCCAATGGGCAGTAGTGTCAAATACGTCACTACAACAGAGCTATGAAACAAGGAGACAACACACTTACCCTGGCTAGATCATACATTACCAAACCACCTGTGTACCCAAATGTTTTATTACTCATTTAAAGGATTTTAACCCTCCCCTTAGAAGAGACCTATAAACAAGCAATACATTAACCAACATCCATTGGAAGACAAGCATGACATATCTTTGATATCCCAGCCCATACACATTTGAAAACTAGTCCTAGACCTAGTTGCTTCTACGAAAACAACTCTACTATAGACACTCACTAGAAATGCAAGTAGAAAGGTTGAAACACCCTTGATGCTTCAATCAATAAGTCTAAGACCCAAATGGAGACAATCTAATAATAGAACAAATGTATTGAATCCTCATACATAAGACATCTGCTACAACTTCATTGTATTCCCATAGCCAAAGAGGAAAGAAGGACACCCTGTATGTAGAGAAGAAGAAATATTTACAAGGTAGAAAAATTAACCATCCAACCCTTACAAAATCAAACAAACAGCAATATATACCACTGGTTACCTTGGAATCCCAAATAGGTTAGGATGCAACAAGCTACGGGTAACCAAGGTTAGGGTTTCAACTACCCAACCAAGAATTACATCAGAATTTTAAAATTCCCTGGAGGGAAAACTGAGCACATGTCTGTTAGACCAAGGATGATCTTCACACTTGAGAAGAATCTCTAAAAAAGATAGGAAGATCATATGCAAATCAAACTAAACAGACCTGCAAAATACCTTGAGCAACAAAATTTGTCCATCACCTCATGGTACAAATCCCTGCAATTAACTATCAAGCATTTTGGACCACACCACAGCAGTACTCAGGATTAATTCTACCAAATCTGGTTGCCCAAGCATTCAATGCCAGTTCCTTATAGTTGGAAAGTCCTTTTGATATTCAAATTTGCAGAGAAACGGCTTTCCCGAGTTATGCCTCTTTTATCTTTAATCGCGAAGTCGCGCAGCCAAGAACTTAACCACCACAGGAATCTAGGTTTACAATTATGCTTAGTCGCATGATCACAAGACATCCTACTCACCCTTGCGATCATGCGACCACAACCAATAAACTACGCAATGCCGATCAAAAACCCTCTCAGAAGTTTGAAATTGAAACGCAACGGTCAACATTTGAACTAAGATCAACTTTATATCACCACCATTTGATTCGTTTACTTTTCTTGGGCCCACGCACTTTACATTGCTTTGAAAACTGTGGCCCACTTCACAACTCCGCAACTGCGACACCATCAGTGGTCGCATGATTGCATAGCCCAAAAAAGGGCTATGCAAACACGTGACAAACCGCCAACACTCACCACCACTGCTTGCCCTTGGGTACTGGACCTACGACGTGTATATCCACCTCAACACTCACCGGCCAATCAAAAATCAACACATCATCACACCTGGTAAATGGACCCACCACTCGTCAACCCTTTTAAATGCTACAAGATCGGACCATTGTCGTATGATCGCAAGGGGAAAGAATATTCCTTGCAGTCATGCGGCAACTGTAGGATTGAAATGGATCTGACAATTGGGCCCACATCTCTACCCTGCATCCAATAGAACCTTGCCGCATCAACATCCTCTGACAGCGGTCCCACTGTAAACAAACCCATTGGCATCTAATCAGATGGTGGGCACATGATCACATAAGGTGAGAATATTCCATGCGATCACATGCCGACCGTAGATTGAAATCTCTAACACAAGCCCCGCTGAAAAGTTCTGACTCATCACCACATGGACCAATAAAAAATGAGCACCTCAGCACCGTCTGACACATGGATCCACCTAGACCCATGGCACGCCCACACATGAAAATCTGACAGCTGTCACAAAAGCGTGAAGGATAAACACCATGCATCTTCACCATGCAAACATGTGACAACCACGGATTCTGTCTGAACTTTAACCACACCAAACAACTGAGAAGAATCAGGTCCCACCAACAGATCGCACTTGCGCAGTTAAGACCGAGGTTGAAAACATCCAAGGTTTTCACAACGGCGAAGGATCGAAAACATCCAGGGTTTTCGATGCCAGAAGACAAGTGTGCAAAAGTGGGGAGGCACAAGGTCGAAAACAACCAGGGTTTTTGACATTGACACACAGGCAAACAAAGGATGCGAAAACATTGAGGGTTTTCATGTAGACAAAAAAGCAGCAGGAAAACTAAAACCATCATGGGTTTTCAAAAACATTGTGGGTTTTCGACACTTAGGCATATTCTGAAACTGTTTCCTACAAACCTTAAAACTTGAATAATTCCCTGGGTTTTGCGACTTTGGAGATGTGATCTGGACTGAAGCAAGGTGACACATGGAAGAACATAGGGCTAAGAGCACACAACATAAAACCATGGGGATCTACTTCACATGTCAGAACTGTGCTTGCAGGCATGACAGGACACTTAACAAAAACTTTGTAGGGAACAGGCCATTTTCATAAGATTTTTGCACAAACAGGAAAATGGACTAACACTCACTATGCTTCCCCTTATTTTGAGAGGTGAATAGGTATACAAATAGTAAATAGAAAACACCTCTTGTGTGAAATAAATATCATGTTTACCTGTTTGATGGAAAAACTCAACTATGGTGAAACAAAATTTACAAATAATACAAAAGTTATTCCTGCTTGAAAATAATTTTTAAAAAATGGCATACACATAACACGAATTTGATTAGGGAACTCATATTAAAAAAAAGACTCTGTGTCTGGTATTGCTGGTCTCGTAAAGCTTGGCAGGCTCGAAATAGGGCAGTGTCAATGGTGGCACATCAAGTTCGATCCCTTGCTCAGGCCCTCTGTCTCTCTTTTCCTCATACACAATGTGTATCTAACCGCATTTCCCATCTAAATGTCAGTCGAGGGTTTGCATCAGGTTAGACATTTCTTTGTTTTTTCTCGTTAGGATTTTTTATTTTGGTACAAGTATTTCTTTATATTTTTTACTAAATTTTTAGTTTTACCAGTGGTGAATGAGGCTGCGTAGAGTATGGTTGGGTGTGACACCTGTGTTTGGTACACCTGATGATGGTACAACTCATGTTTTTCTTTTGTTCGCCAGTCAATTCGTCAGTCACTTATGATGAATTCATCAATTGCATAAAGTAACACATGCTTTGGTAGACTATAGTGTAAGCAGGGTTAACTTCACCCTCTAACCATGGGTTAAGACAATGCAACAACCATTCCATTAAGCCAGTAATCTAATGACAACAATTATTCTTTGTAGCGCAGAATAAAGAAATTGTAAAAAGTGGAAAATGATCAACGGTGCAGGATGTTTCAATCATCTTGCACGGCTATTGGAGCCTATGCACCCTCGATCCCTTAACCCAACCGGATGCATCTCATATAAGAAACACCTTCAACATAATTATTATAATTTGGAAAAAAGATATGATTTTTATAATTTGGTAAATCTATTTAAATGTTTAGTTGATGGCATGAATATTTTGTATCTGTTTATTAAAATATTATATTTATATTTTCAAAGATTATATGTGATGTTTTTTTTTTACTATACCAGTCATTCAAATGTATAAGAACTTCCAGAGTATGATAAATGAGTAAGATTTTTTAATGTTTTTATAATAAAGAAATTATATTTATTCATTATTATTAATGATAGTTTAATATATGTATCCAATAATGATATAACAAGAATTAGTTATAAGAATTAATTTAGAGGTTTCTTTCTAAACCATATATTTTTCCACATCAATATCATTAAGTAATATTTAAATTATTAAAAATAATTGTACTTTTTCTTTACATTTTGTGCTAAAATTTGAAATTTGTAAATGCAAATTTATATTTTTCTTGCTTAAACATTATGTATTTTTCTACATATTTAGTTTAGCTTAGCTTTAGTTAATGGATGAAATAGGGGTAGATGAATTTAGTGTGAACTGTCATAAATATTTGTTTACATATCCAATATTTTTGTTTTTCATCTAGATATTATTATTCTAATTTTATTTCCTATCATTGTTAGAATATAATCTTATTTGATCTTATTTCATGAATTAAGTTTTGAGTAAAATTTAGTTTATTTTTTAATCTAGTAAAATTTAGGTGCAATTTTCATTGAAATCAATTTCTTACTTTATTATTTGAATATTTTACTTTAATATGTGATATCTATACTTAGAAGTACTAGGTGAAAAATACAATTTTACTCTTAAACATAATTTTTATAGTTATTTACATATATTTTAGATATGTTTAAAATAGATAACTTGATAATTTTTAATTGAGGCTAGGGTAAATTTAATCAATGAAATTCTATCTTTTTCTCTATATTCTACTAAAAAACATGAAGTTTTTTTGACTTGTATGATTGCATGTTAAAAGAAGATTTATGCTAAGTGAACTAGATTGTATCCTCATAAATCATAAACATTAAATTTTATGGATATAATATTATAATTAAGTGACTATGTCAAAACAATTTACAACTAAATATCTTAGGGTAAATATGTATTCAAACTCATTTAGAAAATAGCTTCATAATTATCTAGGTTGATGTCTAAATCTTTGTAAAATATCTTTACATTAAACTTTGTAGGGATAATTTATATATTATGCAAACTAAAAAAATTTTCTTCTTGGAAATGTAAAATGTAATCTAAAGACACCTATCACTCATATTATAAAAGGCATAAGAAATGTAATCTAAAAATTCTTTTACATTTTGTATACCTTCCAAGAGAAGAATTGAAAACTATCAATGCATGGACTATTTACTAGGGGTAGTTAGGTTACATTGTCTAGGTTTCTTTATACTTATAGGCTTCATTAGAGAATCTAAAAATTTCACCCAATTATCTTCTTCTAGTGTAACCATCCAATACTATAGCACATAAAAAATAAAATGATAATGCATGCAAGGAGAAGTAGTTAAAGGAATGTATAAACTAATTAAACACTCAAACAACATATAATTTTAGAAAATAGAGATCAATTACAAAAAATAAAGATATGCAAACCTTCACAAACCCAAATTGATCTCCCTCGATGTGTGTATATTTGTCCAAGGATGCTTTGTTGTGTGCTCTAGATGTTGTATCATAATAATTTTGCATGAAAAGAGGGTGATTTGTGAGAGAGTAAACTCTAAATTCATAGGCTTGAGGAAGAATGAATAGGCGGTTGAGATGAAAACTTGTGAAGGGTTGAGATGCTTTTTGAGTGAAGCACATGGATTGTGCATTCTCAAACTCATAGCATTGTGACAAGTGTCATAATAGGAAGAGTTTAGAAGACAATGGGGATTGGAGTAGATTTTCCATAAACATATTTCTTGTCCCACACCCCAAAGGTAAACTTGGGAAATGTGATGGTTTTACGAAATGTGGAGGGATTTGGAGAAGTGTGAAGGATTAAAATTCCTTGGTGGGGACAAATGTATAAGAGCATGTAAGAGCATCTAATGTTGACAAGAGGCCTAGCTTAATTTTATGGCTAATATTTTACATTAGGAATATGCAAATGATTAGCGAATAGATTACTCTTGGGTTCGGGTTAATTAGTAGGCAAGTGGGCAAGATTGGGTTATAAGAATGGGTTAAGTGGTTAGAGTGAGGTTAGGTGAGGGTTAAAGTTATGATCCACATGCTCAAATATAATTAAATAGATTATTTAACTCCTAGTGGAGTAAAAGGGATAAAGTGGTTTAATTCAAATAGATAAATGCATTAAGTTAAATTAATAGAAGTGGAGGGATTTAATTAATTAAATGGCCAAGGGTTTCCATTAGATTAATTGGCCTATAGGTAGTTAATTAAATTAAATAATCTAGAAGTCTTATATTACATAATTAAATAATACATAATTATTTAACTAATAATGTGAGGAGAAGAAAACAATTTAATTAAATTAATTAATCAAATTTAAGTGTCTACGTTTTTCCCCTCTTCAAAATGGTATTAGAATAATATTATTTCAAAGAAGATTAAAGTTTTGACATCAGAAACAAAAATAAGAAAATAATTTACCTAGATAGAAAGAAATGGTGTTAGTTACGAAAGGTGATGCCCCCTCAAGAAGGAAGATGAGAAACAAAAAGGGACCCAGGTGGTGTCTCAAAAGAAGCATTACCCCAATGGGCTGAAGAAAGACTACATAGAACATAGTTTGATAGAAAAGATGACGCTCAAAAAGGAGACCTTGGGAAGAAATATTTTAGAAAACAACCACATAGGGGATATGAAGGTGAAAATAAGGTCCTAAGATGACCCCATATAAGAAATTTTAGCAAATTTACTATTTATTATCATCCTGAGAGACAAAAATTGAGAGAAAATATGACTTTTCTCTATTTTGTAGATCAGTTTAGCATGATAGAGATGACAAAACCCTAACTAGTGAGGCATCAGACAGATGATGTGAGGTAGGTGTGATGATGCCAATGTGAGGATAGAGAGGTACACCCTTAAATACTTGATTTGTGTCCATTATTTTACATTTATTTCATTATTTAGGTGTAGAAACCACACTCTCACATGTTTGTGTCCTACTGGAATATTCACAATTATAGAAAGAAAGCATTCACACTAGAGGGTGAAAGGATAGGTATAGAGGGTTTTGGTGGTTTTTCAATGGGACTGTAGGAATGTGATCCTAAGATAGCAAGATTGTATAAGGAAACTTCTATAGGACTCTAAACCCATGGAGGGAACTTTTGCAAGATCATAGTCTTGGAAACTTTTTTGGGTAAGACGTGGGAAGTGTCATGGAAATGTGTTCCTATGAGAATCGAAGAATAGATGGGGAATAACCCTATATAGAGTTATATCTCCCATTGGGTCATTAGGAAATGAGTGGGGAAGTTAGTAATATAGGAGTGGGGTGGGAATTGAGATATCTATACCTGACTTGGTGGGTTTGGTCTTTTTTTGGTTATTGTGGTATGTGGATGACTTGATATCTTGAGTGCAATGAAAAACAAAGAAAAGGGTTATATATTTTTATGATTGGGTGGATAGGTTATGATTGGACTATTCTTCTCAAATTTTCCATATACAGACATACATGGCAATGGTGACAGCCTTGTCTGAGAGGTATTAGTGTTAGATCTATACATTTTATCTCCCAACAAGAGAGATGACAAGTGTGACATAGGATGTGTATGAGATCTCAATTCATGGGCCTATAATAATGTCCCAACAAGTATCATAGGTAGAGGTGGTTCAAATCCTAGTATGGATGGATGTGTCTCTATGACATGGAAAACTAGCATCAAACGGGTACTTGGATTAGGCCCCAGAAAGAAGAGGATATATTCGTACATGTGTGGATTAGTTAGTGAGTATATTTACCTAGATGTAGGAGAGACATAGGTGACTCTATTTTTTATTTCAATTATTATGGAGATGGTGGATATTGATAGGTCGGAGGCATGGGGTACTTTGATGTTGGATGAGATATATAGAGATCTACAAATAATTTATCATAGTGGTCAACATATAGGGTGGAGTGTGGGATTCACTATGCTTCCATAGGTGTGGGCATGTGAGCACATAGATTTCATGTGACCAATATTTCAAGTACATAGAAAGACATTGGTGGCTGTTATGTATAGTTAGGGAGGAGAATGTGTACACTATGAGAACATGGGGAATATTGACTGCCAAAAGGTTTGAATCAATGATTTAAAGGAAGATGGATCACTCATATTCTATAAATGGGGATGACTATATAGATAGAGGATATGAGACATATCTCATTTATGATCATGCCCTATATATTACAAGGAGATGAGATAACATCATCAAGAGATACATAATAGACATGGTAATGAGGAAATTTAGCCTTATGCAGGATGTACTAGAGCCTAAGCATATGTTTGAAAAAACTACCAAGGATAGTATTTGATAGGGAAAGGCTATTGGAAGAGTGGTGGGTGAATTAAAAATAACAAATTAGGATATCTAGGGTAGGCCAACCGATGTAGGAGTCATAAATGTATACAAAACTTGGTTCAAGAAACTATTAATAGTAAGGAAGTTAAAGGTTATCACTCATGATTTTTTGATAGAGGGAGAAAATGGCATAGGGGAGGTGGGTTGGTGAATATCATCTGACATAGAGGAGAGAAAGAAATGGTAGTAGTATAGTGAGATAGGGTTGCCGGGGAGGAGGAAGAGTAGGACGAGGAAGAGGAGGGGTATCTAGGTAGAGATCTTCTAGAGGGGAGTGGGGAGGAGGGGGAGGGTTAGAGAGTAGATGAGGAGAACAATAGGAGGGGAAACTAGGAATGGAGATAGATGATGGAGCATAGGGACCATCAAATATAGGTTGATAGGCACCACCAAAAATAGGGGATAGGGATCAATATTAGGATTAGTATAGGAATCATTAGTACCAATTAGCACTGGAGAGGGATAGGAGGGGAGGGAGACTATAGGTGGAGTCCTCCTTATAAGTTAGAGAGACCATAGTACCATGGATAGCCTTGTTAAAGAAGTCATTGGCCAAGCCAAATTATATATTGAGACAGAGGACTGTAGAGAGGAATGAGCTTAGACAATAATGGGAACACTCTCAAGAGAGAGGGATATGATGAGTTGAGAGAGGGATCTATTGGGAATGGAGAGAGATTAACTTCATAAATAGAGGGATACCCTAGAGTTAGAGTGAAAGGAGATGTGTAGAAAGAGGAATACCCTAGTATAGGAGGGTTTTGAACTATTAGGAGAGAGGAACAATCTTTATAGGTAGAGGGATGATTTAATAGAGAATATGGATGCTCTAGTATGACAGAGGGAGGTGATGAGGCATGAGATGTATAGGGTATATGATGAGGTGGATGAGTTGAGGATAGATAATAATACCATGGAGATGGCATGATTGAGGATTGGTGAGAGGGAATAGGGATACAAGAGAGAGTTAAAATAGGCCTAGGGATTGGGTGGAGGAGGGGAGATAGGGTGATGAGGATGATGGAGGAGATCACATTTATCTCAAAAAAGTAAGGATCTATTAAGTATCTTTTTGGGGAGTAGTGCCACAAGATAGGAGAGAAGTGTAATTTCCTCCTAGGAGATCAAGAATTAATCAAAGTGAGTATAGTAGGCATACAAGAAGCTCAAGTAGGAGCACCTACTCACATAAGATAGGGCATAGTTAAAGGGTGACACAGTCAGGTTGGATCTATGTAGGTTACATTAGGATATGGATAGGATACATATGGGAAGGTATAAGATACATGTACCTCAAGTCCATAAGCACAACCACCACCCTATCTAATTGATATAATAGGATATGGAGATGATACATATGGATCCATTAGTTATCACCTATTGGAGTGATCTCTTGAGCATTTTGTAGACTATAAATGATAATTTTTTTGGCCATGCACATTATGAGTATTTATTGATTGATAGATGTACATTCATTTCATGGACTATGGACTATGATGGACTCTATTTTATTCTGATTTGATAGAGTTTAAAATACCTTGTAAATAAATAAATGTACCTAAGGGTTAGCTAAATCCCATGATCAATACACGAAAAAAAAAGGACAACAATCTTTTTTTTTTTACTAATTTTGTATTTATATATATTTATTTTTGTAATCAGTTACTAATAGGGAGTGGAGATTTAAATAATTAAACCAAAATTATCACTCTTCTCCTCAATAAATGCCAACTGTGAGAGTGAAAGGGAAGAGAGTAGACTATTTTTATGTGAGTTTTTGGCTTGATACGAGAAAGATTTTGAGGATCAATGTAAAACAATACTCTTCATATGTTAGCGATAGGAGAGCACTCAAAAAAAAATCCAATGCAATTAAAGAGGATGCATGTCAATCTAAGATAAAATCTTAGATTAATGATTTAAGGGAATGGGGATCTAAAAACAAGTTAAGGAAGTAGGAGCATGCAAGTATGAGTTTTTTTATAGCTTTACCCCTTACTTTAGCAAGGCATTTCGATACTATATAATTAAGGAAACCTCTCTTCTAGTTTTCATTTTTTTTCAATGGCAATCATGACAACTTCTTCAACCAAGATCCATGTAGAAACGTCTTTCTTGTACATGCCTAAACATGTACAATGTTTTTTCTACATAGTTAGTTTTGTTAAATCTATTTTAAGATATTTAGCTTTGGCTAAATTTTTCATTTCCTCTTAGGCCTTTCTTAAATTTGGAGACCTAGATATAGCCCTTCGAGAAGATCCATAAACTATTATTTTATGGGTTATTAGATAAAATTTTAATTTGATTTATGAGTTTTGTAGTGATACTTAAAGTTACCTAATAGTTTTGTTCTAGTTAGGATTTGAAAAATATTTGTGTTTATACTTAACTAGCAATTGCATCTTAGTGTGCAATGGGTATGTTGAAGATGTGTGGAAGTTCAATTAGGATATTTTTGGTTTATTAGTTACAAACATTTGACCATTACACAAGATCAATTCATAGATCATCATTTAGCAAATGATGTTTGTGAAAAATAAGGTCTCAATGGAAAAGAGTGGACTTCAAAACAACTATACCTCCTTCTAAAGATTAAAAGTAAAAAATTTGAATAAGGTAGTCAATTAGTCTCTAGATTAGCAATAGGCTCGTGTTATTTTTCTACTAGAGAGAGAGGGGGGATTGTGCGGTAATAAACATGGTAATAGAGATAAAGATAGAGGAGATACATATTGAGAAATAAAGAAAGGAGAGATAGATAGAGATATATCACTAGTATAATGTCATGAAGTATTTGAACTCAAAATCATACTGCGCACGTGGAGACACAAGATTCTTATTTTGATGGTACCTGTCATTGAGATGATTAGCAAGAAGATGCATTCATCTAACTGAACTTAATGTAGTTCAGTCTTCAGTGCGGGTGCAATGAACATCCATCTTCTTGAAGAGAACTTTGAACCATCAATTTTTTTTTTATGTTCATCCCAAGAAAAGTGAGTACTTGTAAGACCCATTGGGCATTGACTGAGATTAGTCCTAGCCTATCCTTTCAGAGAGGAAAATTATTGTATGCTCATTACAAGAGGAAAAATCGCAAAAGTAGTAGTGCTTTAGGTGTTTGGCAGATATAAAGTAAAATCAACATCAAATCATATCACTCCCAATCATAGGTTAAAGTTTTTAATCTATTCAATGATTTGGGGAAGTGGGACCAATAGTCATGAGGGATAACTTCATCAACATGTAGCCGTTGTATGGAATATTGTATGACCTTCATTTTTTTTAGAAATGTAAAATGGACACTTAACTACCTATAACTAAGGTTTCAAGGTGTGGCTCATCACGGAACTTGTTAAAATAGTATGCCTAGTTAAACGTGTACAAAACTTGCATTTTTAAAGATTCGACCAAAACTTAATCTAAAAGTCTCTAGCAGTTGAATTAAAAAATATCATTTGTTATTAGTGTGTGATTGTATTTCTATATAAAATATGACATATATGCAACTTAAATTGACCATATACCTAAATTAGTAATCATAAATATTTGTTATATCTAACTTGTGAATCCAACACAAAAGACCAATGCTTCAACACAAAAAAATTATTTGTTGTTATAAAAATAACACATTATTATGTAAAATGTAACTGATATCCAACACAAAGGGACCAATAGTTGAACACTAAATTTTTTTGACAGTCTCACACATTTCATGGGAAAATACAAGGTATTTATTATGTTCACCTTTTATATTTTTGATAAAACAAATTATTAATATGAAATACTTTAATGCATATACTTTGCTACCCCAATAGTTGTACAAATAAGAATGGTATTTGTGCACTAAGAAAAAAATTCTTGTTTAAGTGGGCATCTTATTTTATTAAGTGAGCATAGTATTTTTTAAGTGACACACATATGATAGATAGCTATGATATTCTATTTGACACAAAAAGTTATCTATTTCACTTGTTAATGTTCTTTTAATATAACATTTATAGGCTCCCATGTGTTTAAGTTTTGGTCCATTTTTATCAACATTTGGAGTTTTTCTGATTTACATTTGAGTTATTTAATCACAATATATAGTAAAAATGTGGTGTAAGACTGGATAATATATCCACTAGTGAGTGATCGACTATTGGACCTTGCACAACTACTAGTCCCTCTCTCCTAGATTTTAACTTAAAGATCTTTATCGTGGGGATGACATCAAGAATTAAAGTTACTTAATAGTTTTGTTCTAGTTAGGATTTGAAAAATATTTTTGTTTATACTTAACTCACAATTGCATCTTGGTGTGCAATGGGTATGCTGAAGATGTGTGGAAATTCAATTAGGATTTTTTTTGGTTTATTACTTATAAACATTTGACCATTACACGAGATCAATTGGTAGATCATTTAGAAAATGGTGTTTGTGCAAAATAAGGTTTCAATGGAAACGTGTGGACTTTAAAACAACCATACCTCCTTCCAAAGATTAAAAGTAAAACTTTGAATAAGGTAGTCAATTAGTCTCTAGATTAGCAATAGGATCATGTTATTTTTCTACTAGAGAGAGAGGGAGGGGGGGGAGTGTGTGGGACTAAACACATAATGTAGATCGAGATAAAGGAGATGCATATCGATAAATAAAGAGAGGAGAGAGAGATAGAGAAATATCACTAGTTTATCATAAAGGTATGCAAATATATCAAATTCTGATATATGAAAAATATTAAATAAATCAATTAGGATAGGGAGATGATACATATGGATCCATTAGTTATCACCTATTGGAGTGATCTCTTGAGCATTTTGTAGACTATAAATGATAATTTTTTTAGCCATACATATTATGAGTGTTTATTGATTGATGGATGCACTTTCATTTCATGGACTATGGACTATGATGGACTCTATTTGCTTCCAATTTGATAGAATTCATACTACCTTGTAAATGAAGAAATGTACCTAAGTGTTAGCTAAATCCTATGATCAATACACTAAAAGAAAAAGATTCTTGTATATTTTAATATTGTACTTTTGACATGTGGTGTTCACTTCAATGCCAAAGAGGGAGATTGTTGGAAACTACAATTGAAACAATTGTTATATTGTCATATATGTCAAAGCTTAACTGGTGAGACATTTATTATCTAATTGAGTACCATATCTTTTGATTGATGAAGAGGATTTGAGAAGAGAAGATAACAAGAAGACCTAGTGGAAAGGTTGAGTTATGGGAAACTACAATGGGTATTTGATTAGTTGGCACATTGGCAAGGTAATGAGATGTTTATCTATAAAACTTAGTAAAGAAGTTAGTTTATTTGAAGAATAGGCTTAACCAAGTAAACGAAAAGAAATTTAGTATAAGTCGAGTGATGCTAGTGTCAACTGAGCAGCAGTATAAGCCAAGAAAATTGTAGTGTTGACCAAAGCATCAGTAATTTCTGAGCATCATAGAATTAACCAAGTGACGATAGTGATTCCCAAGATGACAAGTTTAACAATGACCAAGTTATCTAGTGATGATCGAGTAGAACAACACAATATTGACTCAATGTCAGTAATTTACAGTTTGTGAAGGAATTGAGAATCCTATCTGACATAGTTGAAATCTTGAGATATGTAAAATGTTTTGACATTTATAATGAATGATCTTGAGCATTTAATGCATGGTAAACCATTTTATTATGGATTCAAGGAGAATTTTGGAGAAGTATCTAAAAGGAGAAGGAGAAAAAAATGATGAAAGGATTCGATGAATCTGACATAAACCTAAGATCTACAGAAGAGATTAAGAGACAAAAGATTAATCTACTTGGTCAAGGAGGCATAAGGATGACCTAATTGTGAGGTTATGAGGAGAGTGGAAAGAGGATGATGTTATTGACTAATGAACCTAAGAAGAATGATAAGAAGAGTTGTGAAGAGCTGAACAAAGTTGAGGTGATTGCTTGAAGAGATTTCCAAGAAGATCAAAGATAGAGATCGTAATGAAATTCATTTGGTAAATCAACTTATGAGCGTATTGGATTTGTATTTGCAAAGTGAGTAGTATATTTTAGATCAGAACCTACTGTTACTTTCTAACCATTGTATCAGTCAAAATCCTTTAAACAAGGATGACCTAACAATCATTTGTAAATCCTTTAATCAAGGTGACATTATAATGGGGTGACCACACAATAGTGGGTTACATTTTTTTAGACATGTTGATTTTTGCTAAAATAACATATTTTTAATAAAAACATGTTGATTTAAGCCTTGAGAGGTTCTATTTGAAGGAATTATACAAATGGTTAGCTCAAAGCCTCTTAGATTAAAAAAACATCGATATAACATATATACTCCTCATTCATACCTACAATGGAGTCTCCTTTGCACCTATTAAAATGCTGAGAAAAAATCACTTCGATTTTATTTTTTGATAGATCAAATGAATCCATTTGAAAAAACTATCTATGTAGTAAGGTACTACTAAGAAAAATATTTCCAATGATTATAATGTTAATATATATTAAGTTTATTATGACTTTATATTTTTAATTTTACAAAACATTGATATTTCACTCTATGTCTACCTCTATGTTTGACGCTTATGGAAAAATAGTAAATGAGAGAAAAAAAATTCTAAAAAATATCTATGACCTAGGTATTGAAGTTCTCTTTCTATCAAAAAAAATAAAAATGAAATTAGACAAATACACGATAAGTTATAAGCTATCTAGTCAAGGTATGTCAAAATTACGATTTAGTCAACTTCAAACATTAATAAAATATGCAATAATCATGATAATGTCATCAAACCAACTTTATGCCCTTTGTATGGATGTTACAAAACTAAATTCGAAAGAATCACATTGATATCTATTTTGAAAAAAAAGTTATGCTTTATGAAAATAATGTAACTATTTGAAAATGACATTTTTAGCAACATAACAATTTTCATGGGAGAAAGAAAAAACCATTCAAATCAATTGAAAAATTAAAATAAAAAATATATTTAGAATCTAGACAAAAGATCCTAAAAGACTCTAATTTACTTCATCTCTCAATTTCAAATGGTTTAACGACAATATATATATATGTATGTATGTATGTATGTATGTATGTATGTAGATAGATGTATATATATAAATACATGTATATATACATACATATATATATACATACACACACACACACACACACATATATATATATATATATATATATATATATATATATATATATATATACATATATATATATATATACATATATATATATATATACATATATATATATATATATATATATATATATATATATATATATATATATATATATATATATATATATATATATATATAGATATATATATACATATATATATACATATATATATATATATACATATATATATATATACACATATATATACACATATACATATACATATACATATACATATACATATACATATACATATATATACATATATATATATATATATATATATATATATATATATATACATATATATATATATATACATATATATATATATATACATATATATATATATATACATATATATATATATATATACATATATATATATATATATATATATATATCTATATATATATATATATATCTATATATATATATCTATATATATATATATATATATATATCTATATATATATATCTATATATATATATATATCTATATATGTTTGTGTGTGTGTGTGTGTGTGTGTGTGTGTGTGTCAGTTTTATTTATCTGACTGATGCTACATACATCAACACTCCCTCCTTAGCTAGGGAGGATAAATCAATCCAATGTCAACACTTAGGACACCTGATAGCATCAATCCTAAGATGTAAGCAATAGAAGTATCATCTTCATGATGTAATCAAGTGAAACATAGTCTCAAGATGTGGATTGCCTCCATCAACAATTCTATCCACAATCTCTCATGTGGATTGTCTTCATCAACGATTCTATCCACAAGCTCTCATGTGGATTGCCTCCATCAGTGATTCTATCCACAAGCTCTCATGTGGATTTCCTCCATCGGTGATTCTATCCACAAGCTCTTAGGTGGATTTCCTCCATCAAAAATCCTATCCACAAGCCCTTGTGTAGATTGCCTCCATCAACAATTCTATGCAAAAGATCTCACAAGGATTGCTTCCATAAGCGATTCTATCCACAAGATCTCATGCGGATTGCCTCCATCAGTGATCCTATCCACAAGCTCACAAGTGGATTGCCTCAATCGACGATTCTATCCACAAGCTCTCATGTGGATTACCTCCATCAGTGATTCTATCCACAAGCTCTCAGGTGGATTGCCTCCATCGGTGATTCTATCCATAAGCTCTTATGTGGATTGCCTTCATTGACGATTCTATCTACAAACTCACAAGCTTTAGGTGGATTTCCTCTATCGGTGATTTTATCCAACAGTTCCTAGGTGGATTGCCTCAATCGGTGATTCTATCTGCAAGATCTTGTGTGGATTTCCTCCATCATCGATTATATCCACAAACTCACAGATTTTAGTGTGGATTGCCTCTATCAATGATTCTATCCACAAGTTCTTGGGTGAATTGCCTCAATCGGGGATTCTATCCACAAGCTTGTCAAGCTTTAATTTGGATTTCCTCAATTAGTGATTCTATCCACAAGTTCTATCTGTTATGATCAGTTTCAGCCATCACAAAATGTCTATCACAATAGAAGGTCAAGTTATAGTAAGATCGTCACCTTACAATAACTTTTACAAATATAAGTGATAATCATTTGGAAGTTGTCACTTCCTCATGATTTACACAGGGGAAGCCCCATTAAAAACATTCATGATTTATTAGTATAATAATCAATTATATCAAGTTTACCTCATAAATGTTTCACCTTCAATAGTGAACTCCCTCTCAATCAATATGATCAAGATTGTCACAAGTTGATTGAACCATCTACTCCCTTTGAAGCTCAAGTTTATCAACTTATTGACCTCTTTTGAAATATCAGACTCCCTTTTCATCTAGTCTCAATCATCAATTTGTTTGCAAGCATCAAGTTCTTTATCCCTTAAATGCAATTATCTTGTGTTTCTGTCCTGAAGGTATGTTAGAGAGAGATTACAAATAGCTCACTAAACTATCTCGACCGTAAATACCAATGATAGAAGCATACAATATTTTGCTAACCAATAGTATAGGATGAATTACAAACTCAAGAAATTATGTGCGTTAATAAAACATGAAATACTTATCTTTTATAAATTTCAAGTATTTCATTATGTAAGGTGAGCCCATATAGAAAATATCATGCAAATCACAGAATGATTTCGCATTCTTGAACATTACCATAATTCTTCACATGACCTATCTTGAATATCCAAAGGTTCCATACACTATGACAATGTTCAATATGATCTGATCTCCCTTCAAGAGGTTAGGATTTTAAAGAAGGAACCTCGCTCTTATAAAAATTTTTGCATAGATCCATACACAGCCGATCATAACTTTTTAATATGACATTTTCTCTACAATCACTCCATTCTTCTACAGTTTTTTATCACCAACATATCCACAATTCAGAAAACTCCAATGGTTCATTTGTGTGATATGGTCCTCATACTAAGACTGTATTTTTCTGAGATAGTCACACATTCACCATCAACAAACTGCTCTCTTACATTTGCAACTTGGCTCTGATACCATGTTAAGGTTTTAGGATCATTGCAAATGTAATAGCACTATCTGATTGTAAGTGTTTTCCAAATGCATCGATCTCTTGTATATATACAAGGCAAAGACAAGAAGATACATGTCCCTTCATGTGACATGTCTATTCATTAATCTAATTTATTAATTAACTATATATATATATATATATATATATATATATATATATATATATATATATATATATATATATATATATATATATATATATATATATATATATATATATATATATATATATATATATATATATATATATATATATATATATATATATATATATCTTATTGATGCTACATACATCAACAAGGGTCAGACCCAACAATGTGTATTGAAACCTTTAATAGGGTTGGCTCCTCACAGAGCTCACTTTAGAAGAGTGAAAAGTTGGTAGCATGTTACTGGTGGTTTTTCCCAAATTGGGTTTGCACATTAAATCCTGGTGTTATACTTGTGTGAATGTTATTTGATCTGAATATTGTTAAGAGTTTTATATTCTGCAAGTTGATTACTTTTGGAGAGTGGACTGCAAGTTTTATGTTACTAATATATTCTATGGAGATCGAGTTAAATGCTGAATAGAGCTAAGTTTGTTGAAGTGTTAAAAGTTCAGTTGGTACATCTGGACCCAAGGATAACTGGTTCACCGCCCCTCTCAGTTATTCTAAAATCATTTTAACAATGTGCACATAATCAAAATATATTAAAAATGTATTATTCTTGCATTTGTAATCCACACTTTTGAATTATTGGTTAATTGTTCCATTACTAGAAGTTTAAGATGATATAGTTCCTTAAATGTGTAGTTTCAATTCCTTCCAAATTGATAATTGGATATTGAAGTGATTAGTTTACTTATTCAAGTGAGAAACTTTATGTTTACATTATACTTTGAGATGACCACTTTTTTTAGTGGGTGGTTTAGCTTATTGGTTTATTTGTACTTGATGTAATTACTATTAAGGTTTTTAGTACAAGTGATTCATCGTATTATAAAATATTAGATTATGTATGATTATTGATTACACTATTTATGTAGCTAAATTGTTTTTGAATTAAGACAATTTCCTTTATTAATTACTTGTGTCTATTTCATGTAGAGAATGAAATATTTTTGTAATAATTATTTTAAAGAAAGAAAAAATTGAAGCATATTTTGCTGTATGCAATATTATTGCGTGGAAGTGATTTATAACCTACAAGAATGAACTTACTAACATGAATATATGTAATAGGTATTTTGGTGATCTCTACACATTACTAATGTTAAATGATTGGTGATATTTGAAAATCTATATAGAACATAGTTAGATGGAAAGACCCAAATATTTCAAAATTGTTTTGCCTCAATTGGATATTTTTTTGTAATATTCCAAGAATGTTAGTGGTACCAATGAAACATGCAAGTCATGTTCTAGATGCAATATAGATTAGATTCTTTTTAATGTTTTGAAAAAAAAAATCTAAAATAATTGTTCTTTTAATGCATAGTATTTATGGATACGAATCATATGATATTGAATTCCCATTAAATGCTTTTACTCACTAATCAATGACAACTAAGTGTGTGAAAAACATACCGAGTGAATTCATAAGTAATACGAAATATTCACAAATTTTGAATTTGAAGTCGTAAAATTTACAAATCAATTCAATATTATGCAAGATGATTTTCACACCTTGCGAAGTTGACCTAAAAAAAATAGAATGATAATGCAAAGACGATAAATACATGTATAGAATATGTACATTTATATATAAAATAAATGATGATATATATTTGTGAAATATTAAAGATGAGTTCAACATTAATACATCATTAATCAATTCATATTTATATTACGACATTTTGTTGGTAAAGCTGAGTTCTTTCGATAAAGTCAAAGTTGGAAAGTTCAAAGATGGTTCTCTCAAAAAATGTTCGAAATGATTTTTCAAAGATGCTTGTGCAACTTGTATATTGTCGTTCTTTCGTGGACATGGTTGGGTTAATCTTTTAGATTAATCCACGAAAGCTAGTCATTAAACAATCACTTTTTATCGACATGCAAGACGGGAGAGACGCGTACTTAAGAATGCGTAATCACTCCGCGTACAATTTTAACATCTATCAGTCTTTTGCGCAATTTTCTTTGTCACCCTTCCTCGCAGTTTCGCCCCTCCGTTTTGTCAAGAGTTTTGCCTCTTTTCCAAGCAATTCACCCCATTCCACTTTCTATGACTCTTCGAAGCAGTATCTGCTCTCGCTTTCTATCAAATTCATAATATGGACGATATGGTAGAATGGTCTCTCACGTTTTCTAGTCTCTCTCAAATAGACTTTCGAAGGAAAATTTGTAACACGAAAAACTAGATTATTTTTCATGGAAATAGAGAGAAAGCCAAAAACAAACATTTCTTTATTAATTTACTTAATAATCATATGTTAGAGTTTATGGGGGTGTCAATTCCACAAGGTAAAGCAAATTATTAAGAAGATTCTCTTAAGATTTTGAAGATGAGCACTAGTCTTAAAGGGCGCTCTTAGCAATTAGTTAGGAAGTTAAGTTTATTTTATATTTAATTTTTCATATTATGTTGTTATGATTGTCGACATATAATGCTATGATACTTTCTAATATTTATTGTCGTATCATGTTTGATCATTATTTGGCACCATTTGAAATCTACTTGATTGACACCTTATGTTGATTAGTCTCGTTAATCATTATAATGGCTACCAAATCTCATGTAGAAAAATATTAGCTTTGACAATTCATAAAGTCGAGGATCTTACACTTGAAAGAGCATCGATTGAGATCGATGAAATTGTTTATTATGTTCTAATGTTTACTATGATCAGTTCTATTATAAGTCTATGTGTTTTATGAACTTTCGGCGATCACAAATATACCTAGATAAAAGATAGTTTAAATGTCTCTAATAAAAAAATTATGTATAATCAGTATAACCACAAATTATTATATGTAGTCCATACCCTTACATTACAGAATAACTTACATTACCCAAATTAAACTATTATATCCGTTTTCTTTATAATTTGTCGGTAAGAATTACACTCATTGCCAATATTAATTGAATTCCTAGGTGTACTATTTTCTTTTGTGCCACTATGTCTAAACTCGCTGACAGAGAAAATTCCTAGTTTGCTTCCTAAACTCATAATTGGCGATTATATATGGACCAGTGCGTTGGCCTCAAATCACAACAATGGGTAACGTTAACTCGTGGTGCTCATCCTCTACTTCAGATGACGAGGAGCGATATGCTGTTTTTGAACCCGATTATCTTCTGGGTGGCCTTGATGACTTAATGCTTTATATTGAGAAATGCTTGAAAAAAGGAAATGCCACTGACAAGGCATGCGGAATTCATTTTTCGCTTATTTGGTTCTTTAATTTAATTATTTTAATTGTATTGCTAAATGGGATAGACATGTTTTTCATTTCCAGGCGGAAGAGACCACGCCCGGATTACATGATGCCACTTCGGATCGACTGGCCCCTTTAATCGACATAGGGAGAAACTTGCTGAAACGTTGTGAAAAGTATGCTTCCCAGGTATTAAGGTGCCCTGTTTTAAAGAGCTCAATGAATAGTAAACCAAGTGTTCTCCTATAAGTTTTCTTTTCTCATAACTGCAGATTACGAGTGGCAAAACGAGGAAAGTAGTGATAGATGTTCTGAAAGGAGCGTCTCAGATCCAGGTTGTAGGAGCGTGGTTTTCCATTGGTGCTTACTTATTGCAAAAAGTGGACTATGCGTCCGGTCACGAGAAGGAATGTTTGCAAATTTTGAGGCACATGTATGCTCTGGCGAAGCACGTCAAGCAACTAGACGGGCGGATTGAAGAAGAAGAGCTGTACGATGTAGCCGAACTCGTTTTCAAAGGATCGTTTTTCTGTGTTTCTCGAATAAAAGCGAGCGGATTCTCCAGGTAAAATTCTCTCGACATTGAGTATTATCAAGTGTAAGAACGGTGTAATTGAAGGTGGATACTGATTAGGTTGTAGTGGTACAGATTTTTCTCGTCGGCCGTGGATATTGAAGAGATGAAGAGCCTTCAGGCAGAACTTGGCCGGAAGTATGCTGAAATGACTTTGGAAGCTGTATCGCAACTTTTAAATCGGGCGCCTTGTTGGTTACCTCAATCACAGGGGCAGTATCCCGATGCAGGTATTATTTGCTTTCCAATTGTTTTGGTCGCGCTCATTATTTATTGCTTAAGAGATTATGAGATGCCGAAGAGTTCTGCACAAACGCCCACTAATTTACTCCACTTGGACTTTGCAGTGGGCATCGATAAGGCAATGAAGAAGATAACATTTCTGTTGCATATGGACGCTGACGTATCAATCAATGCCGTGGTGGTACATGGCTTGCCGGGTCTGGGAAAGACAACCGTTGCCACTGCTGTCTTCAACCGTCTGGATCTCAGAGGCTTCAAATACTGCCATCTCATCATCCTCGAGGACTGTGATGAAAGAGATCTTGTGAAGCTCCAAGAGCAGATTTTGAAGGATCTGTTTGGCAAAAGTTTTAGAATCAGAAATTCTGTAGAAGGTAAACGAGCAATCTCTGAGTCCTGTACAAAATCCAGTTTACCTCTGTTTTTATTTATCGACAACCTGTCGAGAGGCAGTGATCTTGATAAACTTCTGCCAAAACCATTGTCATGGATGCCCAAGGGAAGCAAAATACTTGTGACCACCAGATGTCTGAAGGCGACTGACATCCTTGACCAGAAAGATACCATATCCCGCTCAGAATATCCTATGAATTGTCTGCTAGACAGAGACGCAAAGAAGCTTTTATCCAAAAAAGTCTGGGACGATCCCGATGAAAGTTTTGATAGCACCTCTGATATCGACGGCCTGGTAAGAGTCTGTGGTGGCGTACCTTTGGTGCTGGAGCTTGTTGCCTCAATATTACGTAAATTCAGAAAGGATCTGTCCTTAAACAGCGTCATTGAAACCCTGAAGGATTCACTGGAGAAAGGAAAGAACCTTTCAGCACAAAAGGTAACGGATGTAATTTATGATAAGTTGGAGGATGATGGATGCAGAGTGGCTTTTTTAGATATAGCAGTTTTTTTCCCTGACTGGGAGAGGCATATCGTGAGCTATATTGTGGGCGAGATGGAGCTTGCGACACTGGAAGACGCATCACTGGTAAAGATCTCCAATTCCCGAGTACAACTTCATGATGTTATTTGGAGACGAGGAAGAATGTTGTCAGATTTGCACAGAAGAACCATAACCGACCCCAAATCACTGGCTGATTCTCTCAAAGATCCACGGGTATATTTTGACTCAAAACTTTTCTGTCTAAATGATTTGTTAGAAGCTACTCTTAATCAATATGTTGGCTAAATTTGCTGATGAGATAAATGCGATGCAGTCTATTCTCTTCTGTCAAAAAATTCTTATACGGTTTGTAACTTCTAACTTTCTTATTATTATTAAATGAACTTTTTACTTGCAGAGACTTGAGAAAGTGGAAGGAATTTTTCTTAAATCGATTGCCGACGGTGAACCAGATATCTCACTTCAGGCAGAACATTTAGATAGAATGTGTGATTTGAGAATTTTGTGTTTTACAAGCGGAACAACAGTCACTGGATTATGCACCAGGAAATTTGAAAATCTAAGGTGTCTCATAGTTGGTAAAGGAGGTTGCTCCCCGATGGAGTTAAACAAGCTTCCAAGGCTGGCAATTTTCGAGGGCCGTATAAGGAGTGACGACAAGCTTCGTCAAGTAAGTTTGAGCTTTTCTTTTTTAAACCTAAGGTTTGGATTGGAAATATCAGATGTGCTTTTCTTTTTCTAGGGTTAATTTGCAATATCAACTGTGGCTGCAGTTACCTCATTCTTTGCGTAGATTGAAGGTATATTTTTTTGAATCCCTTGGGTTAGATGAAAGCTTTGGCGAACTAATCCACCTTGAAGAGCTGTTATTATGGCAAGACAAGAATTATATGAGGATGCTTCCAGAGAGCATTGGTCAGCTTAGATCTCTGCGTCGCCTATTTTTGTGCTACTTTAGAGGTCTTATTTCCTTGCCCGAAATCTTTGTTCAACTGCTTAACTTGGAGCAATTGAATATAAGTGACTGTCCAATGCTATCTTGTCTTCCCCAAAATTTTGGAGAGCTAAAGTCTTTGGTTTTTTTGAGAATTCGTGGCTGCCTAAGTCTGGAGAGGCTTAGTGATGATTTCAGGTCTTTGACAAAAGTGGCCGCAATAGATGCATCGGGATGCCATCTGCTGGGAGGAAATGCACTTGACCAGATGATTGAGTTGGAGAGCTTGATGATGTTAGACATCAAGGAAAGCCCCATGCTGATAAAGCGTTGGGAAGAGAAAAAGGATGGACACCCATTACTTGTGCAGACAAAAAGGTGCGAGAATAGCATGCAGAGAGAGGATATGTACAACCATTCAGTGTCGACGGCGTTATTTGATGAGAAGATCAGATTCATGAAGGTCGATGGAAAGGAGGCAAACTGGTCTTCCAGCTTCCCGGCGGGCGATAAAAAGTTTGCTTTGCTGTTGACATGTCGCGATCTCTGCTACTCGTCAAATCAAAAAGATTGTGAAATGGTGAGGAAGAAAATAGAGGAGCTTTCTTCGGGGGGTTTTCATATAATCTACGTGGGATTAATGGAACAAAGTAGGGAAAGCATTTGCGAGACTCTCTCCCCACCTATTGCAGGGCATCAGTGGCAGTGCTTCTCTTTGCGCTTGGATCGCTCCAGACCCAAAATGGAAGAAACTGTTTGGCTTTTCTGCATATAAGATGGTATGGAACTGGTTCGCCTCACAAGGAGACGTGCATACATTTATTGCCCAAGCACGCATTAGAATTGACCAGTGGAAACGACAAGTGGATTGCTTAGAGCCGAAATACCCCCAAAATGATCCACGGGATGAAGATGAAGACCAAGAGACAAAATTTGAGGGCGACTTCGCCACTCAATTCTCAAGTGAACTGAATATGGACAGGTTTCTAAATTCTTTTGATGAAATGTTGTAGTTGAGCTGTACACATTAGCATATCTTTTTCACTTTGATCTGAACAAAAAATTTCAATGTACTCTGGAATTTATTATGTCTTTCCACTTTTCTAGTCAAAATTTCAGAATGTATTAATCTTTTCAGTTTGTTTTATAATGGATTTTATTCATCATCACCATTATATTTAAACATTTTATATGTCATAATGTTTGATATTTTTTATATTGAAATTATTCATTTGTTTTTGGATCAAATATTTTGCAATTGAAAAAAAAGTATAGAAGATAAAACACATTTGGATATAAATTAGAAGTTTAAAGTTGTATTGTTCTTTATTAAAAAATATTCTTATACTTAAATTTAAGCATTTTCAACTAAAATCTATTTTCAGTAAGCTAAATTAGACCTTGGTCAAAAAAAAATTCAGTAACCTTAAATCCTAATCCTAGTCAAAATTCTAACCCTAATCATAGTACTAATCATCGTGTAAACCCTTACCCTAACCATTAACTCAATCCAAACCCTAACCTTAACCATTAAATACAACACTAAATATAATACGAACAATGATCTTGCTCCCACATAAGATCATAACCCAAACCCTACCCTAACCCTAACCATGGCATAAACCTAAAAACTTATCCAAATCCTAACCCTCACCATAGTTCCAACCATGTTATCAACCCTAAACCTAACCATAATCCTAATAATAAATCCTAAACACACCCCGACCCTAACCCTTATGATAATACTAATAATGATCTAAACCTTAACCCTAACCATGATCCTAATCCTAAACACTAAATCATAACCTCAAACCCGAACCCTATATTTAAAACCTTAACTATAATTTAATAATATTAACCATAGTATAATCCCTAACCCGAATCCTAATCCTAATTGTACTACAAACTATAACCCTAACCATAATACTAACCATGATTTAAATCGTTACCCTTCTCGTAATCCTAACCATAATTCTTACCCTAATCCTACGCCTAACCATAATCCTAATCCTAAATCCTAAACCGTAATCTTCATAAAAACTCTCACCCTAACAATAATCCTAATACAATATAATATATATTAATTTCTTTAATATTTTCCATGTTGGTTCTAGCTTTATATATTTCAGTTTAAAAGGCGCATCTAGGATATTTCTTCGCATATTTAATATATATTATAAAATATATAAAAATTATTTAGATGCATATATAACATTAAATAACAATTTGTAGATTCTTGATGCTTCTACTTATGTAAATAACAATTTTAAAAATCTATAAATACTCTTTAGAATTTATAAATGTAAAAAATTTCAATTTTTATTATTTTAAATATTTCTTTATTGTCACTAAAATTTAATTTTTCTCTTCAAGAATAATACAAATTTCATAAAAAGAAGAATACTTATTCTAATGTTATAAATCCTACATACATGCAATCTCATATTCATTTTATGGTTGACTTTAATAATTCTTCCTCATCCCCACACTTCATACCTGGTGTACTTATTTCAAATAAGTTAAATATTTTAAAAATATATTAAAATTTATAATTTTTTAAATATATTAAAAATTGATACTTCAAATATAAAAATGTCAATATATTAAATTAATTACCAATTAAAAACACATAAACAAACTAATCCGTATACATTTCCATTCCCTTCTCCACATTTTTCTCAATCCTACACTAGTTTTCTACTTCTGAAGAATGAAATCAAAATTGAACACTGTTTTCCCATTATTTCCCCCTCGTATACACTTTACATTATCTAACGTTTTCGGAAAGAGATCAAAGAATGGTAGAAAATAAATGACTATATTGATGTCTTTATTTTCTTTATGGATCGTTTGAATTATTATTCTTTAGACTTTAAAAACATTGTAGAATACAAGTGAGAACCATGCACCTTTCCCAACACAATTTCTTGTTATCTTCTCACAAATATTGATAATGCATAGTACAAATGCTGGGCTGGACTTCTTTGTATTATTTGATCCTTTACTTCTTTGACCACGCTTTTCTTCCATTCGATTGTTTATTTTAATATCTCCACGCGTTAAGAAAATGAAGATACATTATTACCATGTGTATGGGATACTCATATCTTTCCCCACAAAAGTCGAACCACTGTAGAAAATGTAGGACTCTGACGATGTCCGTAACATCTTTACAAAACAAGTGAGAATTGGGCGCTTTTTCTTTCACTATTTCTATTAGTTTTCTTCCAAATCTTGATAATGGAGAGTACAAGCATTGTCTTTATATCATTTAATTGTTTACCTCTTTGACCGTGCCTTTCACGCTATTCATGAGGAAGTGGCTAGATAAAATAGTCATCTCTTTAATTATACTTTTGATATATATATTTACAATTTTTAATATAGAAACAAAATTATACATACATATATGCATTAAGATATCTAATTTTCTTCATTATTTATATTCAATTGAATGTATTTGTTGTTAGATGCATGTATATGATTGTACTAATGTCAATTTGAAAAACAAAATGTTTTTTTTTTTAAATTTGAAGATGCTTAATACTTTCACAAATATAAATAATTTTTTTTTAAATCTGTAAATACTATTTAAATTTTATAATGTTATTGTTTTAAATATTTTAATATTTTCCTTTTTATTTTCACTAAAATTAATTCGTTAGTAACTAAATTTATATTTGATTTTTCTTAAGAAATAATATAATTTTCAATAAAGAAGGAAAAAACAGTGCACTTGCGAATATATTTTATGAAAAAAATACTTATGGCTAGTTTTCATCATGTCCATGCTCAATGCTTGATTGTTGTTCTTTCTAGTTATGTTAAATGTTTTTTCCTGAAATATATAAAATTAACAAATTTTTAATGTACAAAAATATGATATTGAAATATATTAAATTTTTTAATACATTAAATTAATTACAAATTACAAACAAATATACAAACTAATCCATAAATATTTTCATTCTCTTTTCCACATTTTTCTCAATCCCATGCTAGTTTTCAACTATTTAGAAATGAAATCTAAGGTGAACATATAGTATTATTTTCCCATTATTTTTTACTTGTTTGCTCTTTATATTATCTACCTTTTTTGGAAAGAGATCAAAGTATGGTAGATATGTTATCCTTCAATTTCTTTATATTATCTATAATCTTTAAATCCCCCTTGGATTTAGGTTTATTATATTTCTTATTCTTTTTGCCTTTTCCTTAGGTCATTCATGAACAACTAGGGATTCCTTGGGAATAATTAATACCTTCTTCATCTCTTCAGAAAGTAAAGAACCTACCACATATTTAGTCTTCAAAATAAA
>BSBK01011677.1:0-35569 GCA_027943335.1 Chamaecyparis obtusa | reverse complement strand
ATATATATATATATATATATATAGTTAAAACCATACATTGTTCTATGCAGATAATGATGAAAAGTATCATGGGCTCTCAAGTAGAAACCCAACATGCTTAAAAACGTACATGCAAAAACTAGGAATACTGGTAATATTTCAAAGCTGTCAACTTTCTTACTAAACTGAAGAAAGAAGGCATAAGCATCCAAAAAATGAATGTAGGCTGCCTTAAAAGGCCAAAATGCTACATTTTCACCAAAAAACTGATTAACTCCAAATATCATGCATGTCAAGGAAGAGTACTCCTATGTATGTGTGTGCGACAAGTAATGGGGACTAAAAAACATCTCTTCCAACACCATTAGAGAGAAACGACCAGATAGAAAATGATGCCATCACCTAAACTCTCCTCTTTCAATGAATGAGGATGTCTTATCAGCTCTGTGAGGGCCTCCAACTTGCCATCAAAAACCTCAAAGTTGGTATCCCTATTCTTCAAAAGGCACGCTATCCTTGAATATTTGGTGCTAAACTAAGCCGAAGGGAGAAAATTTGAACTTCTCATAGCCATTGAGAAAAAGCGTTTAAGAAGATGTTCTTCAAGTATGATCCTCTAGATGTCAGGTCAGCCAATTCATCTGCCTTGGAATTCCCTTCACGAAAGAGATGATTAATTGTTATTGATTCAAATCTACTAATGGACTAAAGAATTACATCTAAGGAGGCTTGAAGATGCCAATTTTGTGTTGCCCCTGTTCTAACAGCATTAATTGTTATCATGGAATCACCTTCAATTTCTAATTTCTTCACTCCTATCTCGAGTGCTAGAGAGAGACCTGATAGTAAGGCCATGAATTCAGCCATGTTGTTGATGTCATTCACCAGGGGTTTGGCTAATTTAGCTATGACTGTTCATTCTGAGGAGTGGATGATGCATCCTACTCCTGATGGACCTGGATTGCCTTTAGAAGATCCATCAAAATTTAGTTTGAACCATCCCGAAGCAGGGGGTCTCCATACACAAGATGCTCTCAAAGCTTGATTAATTTTGCAACCTCTTCCTAGAGAGATAGGGATCTTGAGTCCAAACCAACTTTTAAACATTTGATCATCCCAACTAGTATAAATTTTTTGTTGAGCTGATTGAAATTGTATATGGGAGTTCATCACTTCTACAATCCCTGCTTCAATTTTGTTGAGAATGGAGTATAATCCCATAATTTTGTCTTGAAACAATCTTTTGTTCCTTTCCTTCCATAATTCGCATAGTAATATAGATGGAGATAAAAACCAAAGGTTGCCACATAAGCTGTTACCATAAAGTTTGGCCCAAGATAATAACAATTGAAGAAGCTCCTTTGGGAGGGCTGCTGACCAACCTAATTTTGAACATAGCCAACTCCAACACTCTATAGCAAAAGGGCAAGATAATAATAAGTGATTAACATCCTCTTCACTATTATAACATAGGGAACATCTGGAATGGCCCTGGTACCCCATTCTGATAAATTTATCCACATTCAGAATCCTACCCTAAGAGGCTGCCCAAGTGAATAGCCCTGCTTTTGGGAGACAAGCATTGTGCTAGCATAATTGTAAAGGAATATCATCTCTATTGGTACTAGGACATTCTGAAAAAAATTTATATCCATCCTTGACATTATATACCCCTGATTTAGCTCCATTCCAAATGATCTCATATGATCCTTGTTTAATAAAGAAAACTTTGTCTTTGATCAGACTTATTAACATACTTAATTTTATTTGGTCTAGATTCAATTCTCAGAAGTCCTTCCATTTCCATGAACCATCCACTGAGGATGAGGGTGCGGCGATGATGTAATCTTTGAGAGATGGACCCTAGGCTACTGAAAAAATTTGACTGATCTCATTTGGTCCTAGCAATGAGTTAATACTAGGGAGCCCACCCCAAGAATCCTCCCAAAATCTAGCTACATTACACTCTTTTATGTTCCAAGTGACATTGTTGTCAACAACCTACCTAGATTTAATTATGAAATTATAGATTCTTGAACCTCTTGGGAGATGATGGAGGCAAAACATCTCTTCTTCAAAATGGTTGCCAAGGTATTTTCCTCTTAAGATTCTAACCCACTTCAAGTTTTGATTCTTCATGATTTTCCAATAGAGCTTGGCTCCAAGAGCTTGATTTTTCCATAATTGGTTCTTAATACCTGTTCCTCCTTCTGTTTGAGATTTGCATATCTTATCCCAAGAGATGAGTGCAAATTTTTTATTTGTATCTGTCCCTTGCCAAAAAAATCTCCTTAATCTCTTTACCATATCCATGTAGCCATCCGTAGATAGGGAAAGGAAGGACATTAAATAAATAGGGACTACTGACAATGTTGATATAATCATGACTAATCTACCAGCCCAAGAAAGCCATTTGGATTTCTAGCTGTCCATTTTCCTATCTAGCCTTTCATTGATAGGTTTCCAAATTTTGGAGGATCTAAATGTTTTGTCTATGGGTATGCTCAGGTATAAGCATGGGAGTGCTCCTAATTTGAAAGCCAAAACCTTTTCAATCTACTGTTGAAGTTTCTTTTCTATATGGAAAAAAAAATTAATGATTTTTCCTTGTTGGCTACTTGTCCCGAAGCTTTGGCATAATTGTCTAATAATAGGTTGAACTATTTAGCCTCATGAATGTAGCCTTTGCCCAAAATAAGGATGTCATCTGCAAACTATTGATGAGTGACTGCTCTAACAGAGGAAGTGAATTAAACCCCATTGAGAAGATTTTGATCTTGCAACCTAGGTAAACCATGCCCCAATGCTTCAGCCATGATGATGAATAAGAAGGGAGAGAGGGGATCCCCTTGTCTTATGCCATTGGAACCTTCAAAAAACACTAAGGAGAACCATTCACTAAAATAGAAAATTTAGGTGTAGAGATACAATGAAAAATCAAATTGATCCATGTCTTAGAGAAGCCAAAGCTTTCCACACATTTAGCTAGGAATCTCCAATCCACCTTGTCATAGGCTTTTTTGATGTCTAGTTTTATGATCATGCTAGACTGTTTATTATATTGAATAGAATGAATTGTTTCTTGAGCTATAATAATCCCATCAAAGATTGATCTACCCAAAACAAAACCAATCTATTCTTCCCCTATGATCTTGGGTAGAATTGACTTCATTCTATTTGGTAAGGCTTTAGAAAGAACCTTAAAAATTGTGTTGCAGAGGGCTATTAGTCTAAATTCATCCATACAAGAAGCCTGTTATTTTTTAGGAATTGAAACAATGAAAGTATTGTTAATTTCAGCTAGAAATATACATGAGCCTCTGGCATTTTCCAAAGCTTTTGTAAGGTCCTTTCCAAGGATGTTCCAACAATGAAGAAAGAAACTAGGTGGGAAACCATTCAGGCCTGGGGCTTTGTCAGGAGCCATCTATGATATAGTACTCTAGATTTTACTCTCTGAGAATGCTTTTGAGAGCATTTGATTATCTCCTTCTGAAATAAGCTTAGGAATGTTGAGCAGTAGGTCTTTTTGACTATTGAGATGAGAGCTAGCCGAGTTGTTTAACAACTTTGAGTAATAATTTATAATTTCCTTTTGGATCTCATGTTGATCTTCCAAGAGAACATTGGTAGAGTCTTTTATCTGCATAATCTTATTCACATTCCTGCGGTTTTTGGTACTGACATGAAATAATTTTATGTTCTTATCTCCTTCTACCAACCAGCATTCTTCTTATTTTTTATGCCAAAAGATTTCCTCTTTGGAAAGAATGTCTTCCAATTCTCTTAGCAAAATTTTCTCTTCTACAAATATGTCATGATCCATCCCAAATTGCATAATGGATTGATTCAAGCTTGCTAGTTTTTGCTCTATATCCTCCTTGGATTTGAAAATATTCTTGAAATGTGTTCTATTCCATATTAAGAGATCTTTCTTTATATATTTTAGTCTAGCCACAAAACAAAAAAGGTTAGATCCTTCCACTTTGAAATCCCACCACCAATCAACAACCAAATCTATAAAATTATCTTCTTTAAGCCACATGTTTTCAAATTTGAAGGGACACCCTTAGGGTTTGTTACTCTCCAAAATGTTTAATTGAATAGGAAAGTGATCTGATCCTTAATTAGGAGAGATGGAAGCTTTAAGGTCAAAGGGAAAAGTTGTGAGATCACCTTTAAAGAAGAATCTGTCCAATTTCTCTGAGATGCTACAAATACCCATTCTTTTGTTGGACCAAGTAAATGAGCCATTCTCCAGTTCAATTTCCATTTAATTTTCTCTTCGTTTCCAATCTTTGAAATTTGTTTGGGATTGGGAAACTCTTTAGGAACCACCTAGCTTATCAGAAGGATGAGAGATAGCATTGAAGTCCCCCCCCCACTATGAAAAACCCTGCCTGCTAGTTTGCAAAACATCTTGAAATTTCCTCCCAAACCTCTGATTTCCTTTTGTTGGAGATGGGACCATAAACATTCACTATATTCGTGTTGAGATTAGAATGTGAGCTTGCAATATTCCCACCAATCCAGTTAGAGCTACTATCCAATGGGATGAAGGAGGAAAGTCTTGAGTTCCATAGGATCGCTAGACCTCCAGAAGACCTGATTGCATCTACTCCAATAGCTTGCCAGTCACCTAAGGACTTTGTGAAGTTTGCTAATTGCTCCTTGTTTAGTTTAGATTCTTGGATTAATACCACCTCAGATTTGGTTGTAAGGATACAACATTTGACCAAACATTGTTTGTTAGGGGCATTGAGACCCCTAACATTCCATGAGATGATTCTCATTGGAACTTGGGAAGGAACTTCCCCTTCCCTACATTTAAATATGCTATGATTTTAGATTAGTTTGGTTCTTCCCCCACTTCTTTCCTTAGAGTGCTAGTATATTTTCTACCTCTGCCTTTCTTCTTGATCACACCACAATCTAGAACACTACACTGTGAGGATTTTTGGAGACTAAGAGTGTCGGTGCCCTGGGCTTGTTCTGGTTTGGAGTTGTCAACAACTATCTCATCCAAAGAATCATTCCCTTCTACTGAAGATACTAAGTCTATCATTCTCTCCTCTTCTTCCACAAAATCCTCATCTAGAAGCCTTTCAACGAAGGTAGAATTATTGTTGTCCAATGATCTCACCGAAGCAAGGTTTCCAAACATGTCAAAGACTGCCTGAAGTCTTGGGGAGATCTCTTCCTCCATTTGAGTTTTCAAATTGTCCAAAGAATGAGAGTTTTCTAAATCTATGGTATAATATTTTAAAGGCTTGAGAGAAATAATGCCTCCTTTGATTTTATTTCTCCTTGAAGGCTTGCCCAATTCAGGAGGAGAAGTTTGGTTAAGGCCTTTTTGCTCTTTGACCTTGAGTCTAGAAGATTTTCAACAACCTGAATTAGAGTTGGACGATAAGGTATCTGGAGTTTCCATTGCATTAATAGGAGAACTAAGAGGATAAGAGGGCCCCTTTAACTTAATTGAAGCCATTAGGTTATAGAGTTTTACTTTAATAATATCATCCTCTTGTGTGGCTACTGCAACCTATTTTGTAGTGTTATCTTCTGAAAGATGTCCTTGGTCTTTGGAGATAATAAAATCCTCTTCCTCCATCACTTGATCTACGATGTTCTCAATCATTTCCATTTGAACTTCCATGAACCATTGCTCAATCATTTGTTCCATGATTCTATAATTAAACCTTGGGATGTATTGAATTAGTACTTTTTCCAAAGGGAAGGGATTGGAAATATCTACAATCCAACTCTTCTTGAATATCAAGTTAAGAAGTGACATGTTTGGAAAGACCAGATTTATCCTAGGAACTAAGACAATCTCTTTGAGGCTCGGCTCTAATTTTGAAAGAGAAGCTAAAGGGATACCCATTGGAACTTGTGGTGGCGGTAACAAAAGAGAGTTGGAGGGATGTTTTCCATGAAATTTTCCATTCAAAATCCACCTCAAAAGACAAATAAATAGTTTCATGCTATTTAGGAAACCTCCCTGAACTTGAATGCCCTTGAAAGCTGGTTTTGAGAACTGCTCACCTACTATTGGGGATGAAACTGAAGGGGGTGCCTAGTCTTTCTCAATAGTTATCAGAGCCCTATCCTGTAGTGCTTCACCTTTATCCTAAAAATCTTGTTGTGGAGATGGAGATTTTCCAAAATCATACTTGATAAGTTGTATCCATGTACCAAATTTTGGGATGATTTTGATAGAATTAGGAAGCTCTCTTTCCAGGTTCATAAGCAGACATGTGAATGTGGAATCTGAGGACATGGTTATGTGGTGCTTAAGATAAATACTGAGCTTATTGCCTAGGATGTGAATAATTCTCTCATCCCTCTATTCTATTGGAAGATTCTGAAGGGAAATCCACATAGGGATAAATTTAATAACATTCATTTTGCTATCAAAGTTTGGGACCCATTGTTGCATATGAAGACCAAAGCTTTTAAAGAACTAGGCCTTGGTTTTGAAGATTTTATCTCTACTTGGTTTCTCTACGAAGGTCACCAGAAAATATCCTAGATCATTATCCAGAGAGTCTATCTAAGTAGTGTTAGACAAGTTTTCATAGGCCCAATCGTGAAACTCAAAAAAGATATGTTAATGTCCCAGAATTTGCATATTATTGTATTCTATAAAAAAAATAGATTTCTACTCTTGAGCATCTCTTCTAAAAAAGTGATGGAAGATACCTGATCTCGGTGTATTGATTCCTTCCCTGATTGGTGAGCAAGAAGAATAGGAATTATTTCTTCCCCCTGGGTACTGTCTGACGCTGGCTTTGAGGACATCCCTGAAGATAAGAGTGCTTGATTCAGATTTTTCTCCTTGACCCACTTCCATGTTTTCAAGAGAGGGGCTTTAACATGGCCTTAGTGATTGTTAGGTATGCCATTGATCCTGTTAGGTCCGAGCATTTCAATCCTTTCCCTATGTATAGCCTAGTGCACTCTAGTCCTTTTTTAGGAGCAGGGGGTTGAATGGTCTTCCCATGAATGTGGTTGGAAAAATCAGAATGAGGTTAGGATTGATATCCCCCATCCATCCATTTCTTTCCACCTAATCAATTTTTTTAACTCCCGAATATGACCGTTGGAGAGGGGACCAGAAGAAATTGAATTTTTTTCCCTTGACCCCTGCCTCATTTGAATGGATATTATGGATTCTCTCAAATAATTGAGATCTAGAAGAAGAGTTCTAACCAAGGCTCTCCAAAAATCTAATATCCCTTTGACCATGTTCATAGATTCTACTCCGGCGAGACAGTGGTTTATTCTTCCCCGAAAAGATGTGATTTTTTGGTTGCAATGTGTTTCCACCACGTGGGTGGAAGAGGGCTTTCGCTGAACACCTAGATACCAAATCCATGAAAATTTTAGCCATTGAACACCTAAATATCAAGTTGTCACAAAGTCTAGTTGTTGTCGCCAAGCCATCTCACGCCCCTAACCAGTGGGATTTTTTTAATTAAGCAATTGTATTGATCATGCATATGCCTTTATTGTTGAAGTTTGATCGTCTGAGAGGAAGGTTTAATCTATGATTCCATGAAAGGATACCCTATTTGTGTTGGCATTAAGCAGAATTGCCACTAGTGACAAAACTTATTTGCATTCTGGATACAAACCGAGCAGACAGTGCAAACTGAGTAGACAGTGCAAACCGAGCAGATAGTGCAAACCGAGCAAACAGTGCAAACCGAGCAGACAGTGCAAACCGAGCAGACAGTGCAAACTGAGCAAACAGTGCAAACCGAGCAGACAGTGCAAACCGAGCAAACAGTGCAAACCGAGCAGACAGTGCAAACTGAGCAGACAGTGCAAACCGAGCAGACAGTGGAAACTGAGCAAACCGAACAGGACAGTGTAAACCGAGTAACATCATGTCTATCGAGTCACCAGTACTTACCGAGTTCAAAACCTACCGAGTGATCAGTATGAACCGTGCCTTCACTTCTACCGAGTGCATGACGATGCCGAGTAATGCAGTGGACGCCGAGTATCAGAAAGTCACCGAGTCAGTTTTCAGGAACCGTGTAACCATACTTGGGCCGACTTAGTAGCACTTATGTTTACTTGTCAAGCCGACTATGTAATTATAATTGTAGTTAATTGTTTAAGACTTGTATATAAACAATGTTGTAAAAATAAAGAAGATGTAATGAAATATATAAAAGAAAAACATATGTGAAAGAGAAAAAAGGCAGAGATAAGCGAATTATAGAAGGCTTCAGAAGTATAAGGTACAGCAAAGACAAATTCATCACAGAAGGTGATCAGTACATCAGCGAATCTCAAATCAGCAATCCAGTTGCAAAGCAGAGATCTACTGTTTCATTCTAACAGGTGAATCAGTACTAAATCCTTTAACCGGGTAGACCTAACAGTCTTTGTAAAATCTCTTTACCAAGTGCATACTTCATTGTATGTTTGTAAATCCTTTAACAGGGTGGATTTAGCAATCCTTATTGCTCCTAACAGGGCAGATCATCAGAAGTGATCAAATTGTAAGCCTTAACCGGCCAACTTTATTCTGCAGTATTAAAGCTTTGTGGGTTTCATCCCCACCCCAGTTTTACTTTCTTTTGGAAGGTTTCTAGGTAACCAAATCTATGTGTCATTATTGTAAATGCTTTTAAGTTTCATGCTTTCTGTATGCAAAGGTTAAAAAGTAAATTACATGTTAAAATTAAAAGAAAATTTGGAGTTACTGATTCACCCCTCCCCTCTCAGTAACTCGGTTACTTCCTGAATATTTCCAACAATTGGTATCAGAGCAGCATTGGTTCTCAAGATAAAGCTTAACTAGCTTGAGCAAAGATCCAGGACAATGGAGGTATTCAAACTGAACAAGGTGATTGAAAATGAAAAGCTAGATCTAGAAATGGCCATAGCTAAACTCAAAGAAGCAAAAGAACATCTTTCCCAATCCCTAAGAAGAAGGAAGGAACTTGCAAATTAGATGAATGATCAGAATTACATTGAAGAAAAGATTGAAGATCTTCTTCCCTCAAATAACTCAGATGAAGCAAACAATGCTGTCAAAGAACTCCTAGAAAAGAATGGGTCTCTGCAGGAAGAAGTGAGAAAATTGAAAAGAGAACAAGAGCTACACTCTACAAGATTCTGTGAGATCTTGGAATAGAGAAACAAGTTGAAAGATGAATTAGATGGAAGAAACATTGAAGTCCAAAACAAAACCCTTCAGCTAGAAAACCTAATTGATCAGATCTCTCATACAAATGAAGAAATTCTAAATCTAAGATCAGAAATAGAAAACACAAGAGAAGAACTAAGATCTGAAAAGGAAATCAATCTAAGATTGGTGGATGACCTAAACGCTGAAAAACAAATCAATGAAGGAATGCTGAAAAGTCAAGAAGACTTGAATCAGCTGTATGAGCGAAATCTTCATAGGCAAAAAGGAAAATTAGGACTTGGATACAAAGAAGAAGGCGAATCCTCTAAGCAAGGTACTCAAAGAAATCAAAAACCTACTTGTAATCATTGTGGTAAAATAGGACATACTTCAAATAAATGTTGGAACAATGAAAAAGCAGAATTCAATGGAAAATGTTATAGCTGCAGTCAACCTGGTCACAAAGCAAATGAATGCAAGGAAAAACCTAGATTCAGAGGTAATTGTCACAAGTGCAACAAACAAGGTCACAAGGCATCCGAGTGTAGATCCAAGACATTTAATCTAGCAGAACAAATTGTGAAAGCAATGTTTGGATGGGACTACAACACCTGGTGTAGATGTCATTACTGTGGAGAATATGGACACATTGGCATGAATTGCATAAAACATCATCTAAGGAAAAGAGATACTACCATAAGATGTTTCAAATGCACTAAACTCGGTCACATAGCCAGAAACTGCATGAATGCTAGTGGAATTGAAGAAGGAAAGAAGAATGAAGCAACTAAGGTCAGGAAACAGGTGAGACAAAAATGGATTCCTAAAGCTACCGAGAAATCCACTCCAAGTAATGGAATGGATGGCTCTACCGACTCAAACTAAATTTCCAAGGAAGCACTGGAACTGTATTCTCATAGATCAATCTCAAGCAGTTCCAGAACCGAAATTAAAAGAAAGATCTAAATCAGCATGCAAGATGCAGTGAGATCACAGGGAGGTCGGTATCAGTCTTCACCAAGCAAGGTCGGTACCTGTCTTTACCGAGCGAGGTCGGAGCATTATGAATTCTCGAGTTCACCGAGTTGCGAAGTCTTTTCCAAGCAATTAATTCTTAGTGGGTGACAGTCTGTCAGAACTCATACCCTAATTTGAAATGAGCATTAATGACAGAGTTGTAAACAAAAAGCAAGTAATCGAACTCATTCTTCACCGTGAATCTTTACACTTTGGGAGCAAAAAATTTCAAGAGCAACCCAGCGATTTAATACTTTTGTGAAAGGAATTTTCTGTGAGCTACCATGGCATCATCCAGCACTTCAGCGAAGAAAGGATCTGATATGTTAGTCCAAGGGAGTGGAAAGCACCAGATTTTAAGATCGTGCCCGCAATTGCAGCAGCCCTAGATCCGAACGGAGCTCAATCTCAGATTCCTCCTAAGGTACTGCTTATTAACGATATCCGCAATCATTTTAACTGTTCAATTCATGAAATGGGAAACCTAGAACTAGACATTGTGCATGAGGAACTATGTGTGGATGGTATTCTGAAACCCGAGCACAAACATCTGGAAGATAAAGGTTTAGTTCACATTGCACATCTACCTCGAAACTTTTGAGATAAATGGGTTAGATATATTCTCAGTCGTGTACATGATGGAAAGATTTGGCTTGAGAAACCTATTGAGATCACAAAGAAAATGATTCAACAAGTCACCGGTCTTCCCATGTTGAACAAAGCTAAAACTACCAAAACCCTAGGTCGAATGAAACTAGAGAAGAAAACCCTAGCCGAGTGGGACGGTAGAGGCATGAAAGTTAGCAGCATTACCGACGTTGAACTGAAGTTTGGTACACACATCATTGCCCATAAGATTTACAGTTCTAGTCGACAGAACAGTGTCTCCTGTGAAGCTATTGACCTAGCATACAAAGTGGTCAAGAATAACTTGACATTTGACCTAGCAGACTTATTGTTGAAACAGTTTAACAAAAACATGGAAAGCATTAAAACTTCCAAAAACAATCCATGTAAGTTTGGATCCTTGTTGGTCTGTTTATTCTTCTATGTTCAGAAATTCTTCCCTTCTAAAGGAAAAGTTGTATGGAGAAAAGATGTGCCAATCCTCTATGAAATAAATGAATACATTTCAGAAATGGGTGAAAACTTTGAAAGCATCATGGATAATTATTTCGAGTCTTTCAAAGAGAAAATGAATGACAGATTCCGGATTCCACAGAAGTTGGTGGAAGATTACAAAGATGACATCTGTTTTATGGTAGATTGTGATAATGTGTATATTCAAGCAGTTAAACCAAGAACTGTATATGTAAAACCTCTTCCTTATGAGGTAAATATTGATGAAACCAAGAATATCATTGAAGCTCTTCTAAATCAGCCTGTCAATCCCAAAGCTCCATATTTTGGAACATATGATGAAGCTAAGGTGAGAATTGAACTAAGCATAAAGCTTCCACAGGCGGTAAACAAAGGAAAAAAGAGGATAGCCAAAATGCAAATGATAACCGAGGATAAAGAAGAAATAGATGAAAAAGAAGAGGAAAAGGATGAGAAAACAGAGGAACCAGAACCTGCAAAGAAGAAAGGAAAAGTTTTCATCACTAAGGCACCTGTGCCTCCCACTGCTGTGTTTACAAGAAGAAATACAAGAAGCAAGGCAGATAAGGTAGAAAAGGCAGATAAAGATATAGTATTCAAAAGGCCTCCTCTAAGCCTTCAAGAAAAGCTCAAACTCTTTAGAGATGGATCAGGATCTGGAGTAAGTAACATAAAATCCTTGAGATATGAAACCAGATCGGAAGCAGAACAGAAGGAAATAGAAGATGTTGTTGTTGAGAAGATGGGACAGTGGAAATACTCTCCTGAAGAAATTGCCCCACAGGTTCCAGCAGTTCTATTGAATCCAATAAAAATGAGATGGAGCAATGCAAGGCAAACTGTGATAGACATATTTGATCAAAACCTGAGACAGTTGATGCCGAGCTTGAATAATGATGAAGTAAAGAAGGCATTAAAAGAAAATGAAAATAAGATGACATTGAAATTCAATACTTGTTTGATTTTGATCAACAATATTGAATCGGTTGTGAAGGCTGCAAATGCCACATGGAAGAACATATACCACCTTCACCAACCGAGCATTGAAACTGTAATAATAAAAGATATTGAAGATGACAGTGATGAACAAGAAGAAGACACTGAGGTAGATGATACTGTAAGGATAGCAGCAGAAGTCATTGCATCCCTTCCTACCTCTCCAGTGAAAGTCTCTACATCCAGCCCGGAGACACCTTCAAGCATGGTTGTGACAACTTCCACATTTGTCCAATCATCCCTAGCAACATCAGAAGCAGCTACCATTTCTTCTACCGAGCTGCAGTCTCCTGCACCATCAAGTTTTCCAGCAGTAAGTTTTCCAGCTTTTGAATCTTCAAGTGTAAATATTTTAAGTTCTCTAGTAGAAAGTATGCCAGTATCTATAGCCAGCCCTACTTTATCTACTGTCACTACTACCAAAGCATTAAGTACAGATAAGCCTAAGGCTCTACCGAGTATAAAATTTTTGGGTAAAAATATAGTAGAGGATATAGACCTAGATGAAGAGATAGAGATTCCTACATTAGATTTTGCAAATCTCTCAGCAGACCAAATGCAGAATATAGGTGAGATCCTCCAAAGGAAAGCAAAACAAAAGAAGCTTAAAGAGGAGAGAGACAAGGAGTATCAAATCATCAAGGATGCTAAGGACATTTTGTTTGATGCATTAGGCATTAAAGTAGACTCCTCCCAGCATGTTTTGTTACAATTAGCAGAAGCAGTTGAGAAATACAATGAGGACTCATCCGGGATAGAAAAGTTAGTTGAAAGAGCTGAGAAGAGATTCAACAATAAAGTGCTTGAGCACATTTCTCAGCACATAGCTATTAACCAAGTGGAATTGTCTTCAGTTTTGTCTAACATAGAATCTATCTATTCGAATGCTACCTCTCTTTTGGCCAGACTGTGCAATATTGCTGAGTTCACAAAGGATGTTAAAGATAAAATGAATAAAATGGATGAGGATATGAAGATTAGCATACAGAAGCTGCAACTTGAACCAAGTTCAAGCTCTGCTCATCACATGAAAATTTCACACCTATCTAATATGCAGTCTGATCTACTGAAAGAAGACTCAAGGATCCGGTCCACACTGCTAGACATCCAACACATGATCCTTCCCATCATGAATACAATGTATAAGCACATTGAACATTCCAAAACATTGATTCATGACAATCAGTTCTCTATAGCAGATCACATGATTGAACTCTCTGCAGAAGTCCAAATTGCTATACAAACATGTAAGATTCTGCAAGAAAGTTGGGACAGAACCCTAGCACTAATAATGAAGGTCCATTCTGATTTCCTATCAAATTTTGGATTCTCTCTGTAAATAACTTGTATATGCACCTTTGGCATTATCGTCAAAAAGGGGGAGATATGTATAGAAGGAGAGATATGTATACTGTATAGATTTGTATAAGAAACAGTTAGCACATTGAAAGGGGGAGACAATGTATAAAGCCCTATAACAAAGACAAATTTTGAAAAATCAAAATAAAACTCAGCATGATTCGTGTATATAAATTTTGGCCAATAAGTGTTTTTGTCACTAATGCCAAAGGGGGAGATTGTTGGCATTAAGCAGAATTGCCACTAGTGACAACACTTATTTGCATTCTGGATACAAACCGAGCAGACAGTGCAAACCGAGCAGACAGTGCAAATCGAGCAGACAGTGCAAACCGAGCAAACAGTGCAAACCGAGCAGACAGTGCAAACTGAGCAGACAGTGCAAACCGAGCAAACAGTGCAAACTGAGCAGACAGTGCAAACCGAGCAGATAGTGCAAACCGAGAAGACAGTGCAAACCGAGCAGACAGTGCAAACCGAGCAGACAGTGCAAACCGAGCAGATAGTGGAAACCGAGCAAACCGAACAGGACAGTGTAAACCGAGTAACATCATGTCTACCGAGTCACCAGTACTTACCGAGTTCAAAACCTACCGAGTGATCAGTATGAACCGTGCCTTCACTTCTACCGAGTGCATGACGATGCCGAGTAATGCAGTGGACGCCGAGTATCATAAAGTCACTAAGTCAGTTTGCAGGAATTGTGTAACCATACTTGGGCTGACTTAGTAGCACTTATGTTTACTTGTCAAGCCGACTGTGTAATTATAATTGTAGTTAATTGTTTAAGACTTGTATATAAACAATGTTGTAAAAATAAAGAAGATGTAATGAAATATATAAAAGAAAAACATATGTGAAAGAGAAAGAAAGGCAGAGATAAGCGAATTACAGAAGGCTTCAGAAGTATAAGGTATAGCAAAGACAAATTCATCATAGAAGGTGATCAGTACATCAGCGAATCTCAAATCAGCAATCCAGTTGCAAAGCAGAGATCTACTGTTTCATTCTAACAGGTGAATCAGTACTAAATCCTTTAACCAGGTAGACCTAACAGTCTTTGTAAAATCTCTTTACCGAGTGCATACTTCATTGTATGTTTGTAAATCCTTTAACAGGGTGGATTTAGCAATCCTTATTGCTCCTAACAGGGCAGATCATCAGAAGTGATCAAATTGTAAGCCTTAACCGGCCAACTTTATTCTGCAGTATTAAAGCTTTGTGGTTTTCATCCCCACCCTAGTTTTACTTTCTTTTGGAAGGTTTCTGGGTAACCAAATCTATGTGTCATTATTGTAAATGCTTTTAAGTTTCATGCTTTCTGTATGCAAAGGTTAAAAAGTAAATTACATGTTAAAATTAAAAGAAAATTTGGAGTTACTGATTCACCCCTCCCCTCTCAGTAACTCGGTTACTTCCTGAATATTTCCAACAATTTGATCTTGTTCATCCTAGAGTAGTTCATTTAAAAAACTAGCACATATCTACAGTTTTAGAGCTCTGAGATAGAAAGGAACTATTATACACTAAGTTTGCACCCTTGTCTCAAGCTCTCGTAGTCTTGATAACCTATTATAACATGGGAATCATCTCTAGGTTGTGGGACCTATGCTAACTAAGATGAGACCTCCAGGTTCTAGGCTGGTTCCTCTTGGATAATCACCTTAATTTGCTTCTTGACAGGAAAATTAAACTTGAGGGGAAAAGGGATAGAAAGAATGCTTGGAAAGGGAAAAGACTCAAAGCAAAATACCTACTAGGTGATACACCAAAATGAAGGGTTTGAATCTCAGTATAGAGGATGAAAATAATGAACAACTCAGATCTAGGAGGTCTAAACTCACTGAATAGGCTTGCATAAGTGTTTCATAGAAGGGTTTGCAATAGAAAGAGGCTATTCAGGGAAAGAAAGGATTTCACAAATAATAGCATTCCTAAGGGATTTAGACACAATTTATGACCTGCAAACAAACATTCACCTTTGCAACTCGATATAGGAATGAGATAGATAGTCACGGGGTTGAGGTATACCCACAAGAGCATTCAAATCAAATCACCCACAATAATACACAAAATTGTAGAAAGAGAGAGGGATCAAGAACCCTAAGATACCACCAAAAACATCATATACTTTGATTCAATAAGAGATAATCAGAACAAGGAAGTATAGGAACATGAAGAATTGTCAAAAAATACCTCTACTATATTTTAATTATCAATGAAAGATTTACAACTGTATAAGCCAGAGGGTAGGAATAATACCATAGATGACCCTTAAGAAAAATGAAATTATTTTACAATTGTCCAACCTTTGAGCCCTAAAGCTCTCAAAAAAAATATATACATCTCAACTGCATGTAGGAAGGAGTCAAAAACCTAACTAGGGTTATAGATTTTATGATAAAAACCCTAATTATGTCAAATCTGATCATAAATATTCTAGAAATATCTCAATCGATCAGATATTTTGTTTACGTGCCCATCCCTGTACTACATTGCCTACAGAGAATCAACCTAGATCCATCAACCTTCCTGCACAAAGTCTCTCCATGAATGCTCAATCTGATGGCCGCACAGACCTTGTCATCATCCTCCTCAACTACAAATGTCCTGAGAACATAAATTCTTAGCTACCTCGCTGCTCGCAGCATGTCTAAATCAATCGCTGGCAGAAAACCCTCTGCAGAGATATTTGAAATTTGAATCATAATGGCTAGTCAGTCATTTTAACATGCAGTCATTGATGTGCTTTGCTTCCCGATAGATGAATAGCCTAGATCATCCTTACAACAGCCATGAACCTCCTTGAAAAGTCTTAGTCCACCTCGGCACACTGCAGCCAATAGGAATTGAGCATGTCAGCACCCCTGTCATATTCGGACCCACCTCGAGCTTTCCTCTTTTAAGTCATTCAGTGACTACGTGACCGAAGACCTTTTTCTCATTCACAAAATCCTTCTCTTAACCCTGGTCTGGTCAAGCGATTCAGCGAACAAGGTGTTTTGTTGAATTGCTGAGTCTTTTAACTAACCCTAGTTCCATTAAGCGAATGCAAGAAATCCTTCAGTCACCAAGTCACTTAATAAACTTTAAAACCTAGGCCCATCCACCACATTTCACCTTCCTATTCATCCTAACTGCCCTGTCAACAACACCTCAGTGAGCCCTCTGACACGGTCCCACTACGACTAAGATTCTGATCTAACTGTGGGTGCATGATCTCATAGCCTTTGAATATTCCTTCCGATCATGTGCTAGCCGTTGATCACCTTTGCACTAGGACCCCAATGACATGCAAGTCCACCTGGAAATCTTTGTCAGCACATGACAACCAATCATCAGTGAGCACATAAGCAACACGCGGCACTGGACGCACTGACATGTCTTTATATTTTGGCCAATCATAAACTGGCATGTCACCCTGACCTGGCATCAGACCCACTCTTTATAAGTTTTAAATTAGATGGTGGTCATTATACCACTGACTTAAACAACATGCATCTTATCCTAGTGGTGCAACAACAACTATGAGATCTTGTTGTACTTTAACCTCCCAAAAAGATCATGACCCACTAACTCAACTAGGTCATTGTTTTGTGGACCAATCACATGCGAGCACATCAGCAATAAAGGACCCACCTCCAAAGGCTCTGAAAACAAAGCAAGATTGATGGTCAGTGCATAATCTCATGTGTTAGAAAAGCTCCATGAGAATACACGCCACCTGTAGATCAAAAGGAAGCCAGTCAGCTGGGCCTACTCTAACAAGTTTTAAAAATCACCACCCTCGACCAATGAAAAGCTTCCATGTTGGACGTCATGGTAGAGGACCCACTAAAAAAATGGAGTGCTGCATACCTAGAAGATCTAACGGTTGTCGCAAGACTGTAAGCCTCTGACAGATCCCTTGCAAACTTATGACAACCGTCGGATCCTACAGAACTGGGACCTCCGCAAAGAGAGACCACCAAAAGACTTAGTGATTATGTGACTAAAGAAGAGTTAGCCATTTCATAGGGTCGCTAGTTGGAAAAAGGTAACCACCAAATATTATGCGACTAAGAGGATTGTTGTAGTTGCCAGTTTGCCAAATAAGAAAAGTAACCCCCAGAAGACCTAGAGAACCTGCGACCAGCGTATAGAATTAAAGCACACATGGGTATTTGAGGACTTAAGTGGCTGAAAAAGGTAACGACCAAATAGAACGAAGGCTAGGGTTTGCAGGTTTTTTTAATACCAATGCCTACTTTTAAAAAATTTTAACTACAGACCAAGGGATAAAACAAATTGCAGAGGCTAGGAAACTAGACATAAAGCCATGAAAATTTTTAGGGATGCTTGGCAGGATTAAAACAAAGACCTTGGGATAGATTTTAGCCAAATTTGTATGCATAGGAAAATTTGGGTAACATTTTGGCAATTTCTACTAGATGTCAGCCTGCTAGACATTGATTAGTGGCCTAAACACAATCCATTAGGCATGGGGTCATCATTTAAGCACAAAATTATGACAGAGAGACACAACTTGTGCACAGGCACTTCTTGCAAAATAGGGAACTAGGCTAGAAAACTTGGAAGAAAAAAGGAAAACTAACCAATCCTAAAACTAACCAGTTACAGAAACCTGGTCAAACAAAACCATTCACTGGTAGGCTAAAATAGCTACCTTTCCTTATTAGGATACAATATTTTACATGCATTAGGATGGAAAATAAGGAATGAAGTACACACAGTTGTGTGAAGAACCGATGCACTTCCTCTTGAAAGACATAAAAAAATTGACTCACCTCCACCATCAGATTCCTATTTGCATTACGCAGGGGTGGATAAGTGTGTTGAGTGTAATGATCCCTTTTTGGACCCTTCCTTGATTTCTAAAATTCACAATTAGAATTTGAATTGTGTTTGGGGATGGCACCTGCAATGGTTCATATTTTTGTATAATACCTATGTCAGTCCCCTCTCAAATATTATATGGTCTCTTCTTTTGTTCGTTCAAGACATAAATATATGGCATAGATGACACCCGATGAAGACCTAAATGTTCTCCATGTTCTATGATCATCCCCTAATCAATATAGTATCTTAATTATAATTGATATCTACTGTTTGATCAGATAATTGTAGACATTATAATGTCCCAAAATCCATTATCAGATTTCAATGTTCGAGAAATCTATAACTTATTCATTGATGTTGCTTTAGCTGGTTGTCTTCTACCATATAATCTTATCGCTTGTGTAATATGCTTCTTGGGTCTGATTACTCTTGTTTCGATTCGTAGTGATCTGAATATGGAAATGGTGTTGACTGTGTTTGAGATAATGAATCTATACGCTAGATATGCCATCTCTCTGTATTGCTTCCTATGGTCAATGTTCATTGTAAACTTGGACGCTGTTTATTAGTACTGAGTGTCTCTGAGGTTCTCCATCATTATCCTCCCTGTTCGATGTTGAAATACCTCCTAAGCACCTCATGATTACTTAAGGGAGTTTCGTTGTAGAATTCTTGGATGATCTTGACCGCTGTTTGTAAGCCCTAGTTGGCGTTGAGTGTATTGTTCCTGTATTGTTTTGTTGACTGTAATATTTAAGAAATGCTAATTGATTTGAATGTAGCAAGTGTTGATTATCATCCTATCTGATACAAATCGTTGGTTATATATCTTGATCTTCCTGTCTATATATGTGTATCGTGTGTGTGTCTGATATATATATAGGATCATATATATATTATAGTCATCTCATCTTTGTATACATCTCCAAGAGACACAACCATTGCCTCTTCCTAACAATTAGATTAGTCTATGCTTAGCATAAATTGATATCTCAATTCATCCACCATCCAGATATTAATCGCACAATTCTATAACAGTCCTAATATCAATTCATTAGCATGTGATTGGTTTGGATATTCTATACGGATGTTATCCATAAGACATACGATAGCTATATTATGAGAGTCATTATCTCATTAACTGGCAGATATAATAATATCTATCGATGCCTATATTAATAATAATAGTTGGTGTTGGTATTGACGGCTGCCAAGTGGTGGTCTCGATGGATGCTTCCATTGTAATTTGGGATATCGCTATAATAAGTATTTACTCTTTAAATTTGGGATATAACCTATAATGTATTTCATATCATTATGTCGATATTAGCTAATATAAATATATATTTATTTATATTAAGTTACATAAATAGAAATTAATATTATGATAATGATAATATAATATATATATATTCTTATTGATAATTCTATTATTAATTATTATTATCATTTTATCATATTCATTAACATAATATTGATTTAATATTAATTTAATAATATATCATTATTAATTTATTTAATATTATTATTTATTATAATATTATTATTTATGCTATGATTATATCATTTATTCATTTTCATATTTGAAGATTATTATTATATATATTACAAAAATATAATATAATATGTATTGATACTTATATTATTATTTAATATTTGATATATCAATCTTTATATTTCGATTATTCAATATTAGAATTGTATTATATTATTTTAATTGATATATTATAACTTATATTGTAATTTGTTTATTACTAATATTCATAATGATTATATATTATATATATTAATAATATATTATTCTATGGATTGATATCAGTAATATTATTTAAGATTAATATTCTATTAATATTAATAATTAATTATATTATAAAATAATATTCAAATCAAGTTTACTCATTTGCATTGTCGATTACGGCTCATGACAGTCCGCCCCTCTTGAATTTGTTTGTCCTCAAGCAATAAACATTTTCATATTTGTTTCACAAGTTGACTACTGGATCCAATTCAATTTCTACTTGTAATGTTACTTTATTTTATTCTATAAAGAGTCACACATGAAATGCATTTGAATGCAAAATATACATATGAATGTATGAAGACACGAAGCATACACGGAGCATACACATTAATGCATGAAGACACAGAGCATACACGATGTAGACACATCACACACATATCCTTGATTAGTCCCTAAAATTTACAATTTGTAATGACTTAGGGTTATGGAAGTGTGTTTACAAATTTACTTCTTCATTAGGCTTTTGATTATGAACCCTGCAACCACAAAAAATGATCATCAGTACATACATATATAAACTTCAAAGGAAACTTGAGTAATGATAAGTTAGTACAAGCCAATCCCATACTAAGCCCAAGAGCAGAACTTTGGCCCCCTTGGCCCCGGTGGCAGGTGTTAGGCATCCACACGAGGTGGTCTACTTAGTGGATTGCTTGTTTTTCTTATCTATTTATGCCTCATCTCTTTTTCTTTAGAAGATAACAAGGTGCTCTTAGCATCTTTCCCTTAACTAGTACTACAATAGGGTGCCCTAGCCATTCTCCCTTATCACAAAGCAGTAGGGTGCCTTCCTAGCGGTTCTCCCTTAACTACTATTGCAATAGGGTGCCCTAGCAATTCTCCCTTGATTGCAGACTCCATAGGAAAGGTACTTGCAATAGGGTTTCTATATAGTCTTTCCCTTAACTAGTACTACAATAAGGTGTCTTAACAGACCTCCCTTAATTGTAGACTCCATAGGAAAGCTACATATAGTAGGGTTTCTATACAACCTTTCCCTTAACTAGTACTACAATAAGGTGTCTTAACAGACCTCCCTTGATTGCAACTCCATAGGAAAGTTGTAATGTAGGATGGTGGATTCATTGTGCCAAAGGACGTGTGAAACAGTCTACAAGAGGCTCCCTCATGGTTCATACCCGTTTTGGAATTCTCCACCTCAATGTGACCGGATTACTCCGCCTTTCCCTTCACAAAATACCCATGATCTTCAACATGTTACTCATCATATTAATCTCTAACTCTGAGTAATGCCTGCATCATCACACATATAAATTTATCTAAAAATAATTATTTTAACACTCAATATAATAATCATATGCATAATTCTGAAAGGAAACTTTTGTTCATTACTAAAACAATATCACCATTACTTATCTTTCTTTATGGGCATGATGTTCGGTAATAGGATTGTGACAATTTGTTCATTTCTCCATAGCTCTTCTATCCGACACATTAAGCTTTCATGGTGAACGGTATTTGTATATCTTCCTCTACCTGACAGGATGGCAAGATCATGCTCTGATACCACTTGTAATGATCCCTTTTTGGACCCTTCCTTGATTTCTAAAATTCACAATTAGAATTTGAATTGCATTTCGGGATGGCACCTGCAATGGTTCATATTGTTGTATAATACCTATGTCAGTCCCCTCTCAAATATTATATGGTGTCTTCTTCTGTTCGTTCAAGACATAAATATATGGCATAGATAACACCCAATGAAGACCTAAATGTTCTCCATGTTCTATGATCATCCCCTAATAAATATAGTATCTTAATTATAATTGATATCTACTCTTTGATTAGATAATTGCAGACATTATAATGTCCCAAAATCCATTATTAGATTTCAATGTTCGAGAAATCTATAACTTATTGATTGACGTTACTTTAGCTGGTTGTCTTCTACCATATAATCTTATCGCTTGTGTAATATGCTTCTTGGGTCTGATTACTCTTGTTTCGATTCATAGTGATCTGAATATGGAAATGGTGTCGACTGTGTTTGAGATAATGAATCTATATGCTAGATATGCCATCTCTCTGTATTGCTTCCTATGGTCAATGTTCATTGTAAACTTGGACGTTGTTTATTAGTACTGAGTGTCTCTGAGGTTCTCCATCATTATCCTCCCTGTTCAATGTTGAAATACCTCCTGAGCACCTCATGATTACTTAAGGGAGTTTCATTGCAGAATTCTTGGATGATCTTGACCACTGTTTGTAAGCCCTAGTTGGCGTTGAGTGTATTGTTCCTGTATTGTTTTGTTGACTGTAATATTTAAGAAATGCTAATTGATTCGAATGTAGCAAGTGCTGATTATCATCCTATCTAATACAAATCATTGGTTATATATCTTGATCTTCCTGAATCTATATAAATCTACCTATCTATATATGTGTATCGCGTGTGTGTCTGATATATATATAGGATCATATATATATTATAGTCATCTCATCTTTGTATACATCTCCAAGAGACACAACCATTGCCTCTTCCTAACAATTAGATTAGTCTATGCTTAGCATAAATCGATATCTCAATTCATCCACCATCCAGATATTAATCGCACAATTCTGTAACAGTCCTAATATCAATTCATTAGCATGTGATTGGTTTGGATATTCTATACGGATGTTATCCATAAGACATACGATAGCTATATTATGAGAGTCATTATCTCATTAACTGGCGGATATAATAATATCTATCGATGTCTATATTAATAATAATAGTTGGTGTTGGTATTGACGGCTGCCAAGTGGTGGTCTCGATGGATGCTTCCATTGTAATTTGGGATATCGCTGTAATAAGTATTTACTCTTTAAATTTGGGATATAACCTATAATGTATTTCATATCATTATGTCGATATTAGCTAATATAAATATATATTTATTTATATTAAGTTACATAAATAGAAATTAATATTATGATAATGATAATATAATATATATATATATTCTTATTGATAATTCTATTATTAATTATTATTATCATTTTATCATATTCATTAACATAATATTGATTTAATATTAATTTAATAATATATCATTATTAATTTATTTAATATTATTATTTATTATAATATTATTATTTATGCTATGATTATATCATTTATTCATTTTCATATTTGAAGATTATTATTATATATATTACAAAAATATAATATAATATGTATTGATACTTATATTATTATTTAATAATTGAAATATCAATCTTTATATTTCGATTATTCAATATTAGAATTGTATTATATTATTTTAATTGATATATTATAACTTATATTGTAATTTGTTTATTACTAATATTCATAATGATTACATATTATATATATTAATAATATATTATTCTATGGATTGATATCAGTAATATTATTTAAGATTAATATTCTATTAATATTAATAATTAATTATATTATAAAATAATATTCAAATCGAGTTTACTCATTTGCATTGTCGATTACGGCTCATGACATTGAGCTTGTCCTTGCTGAACTATATGTTCACCTTCAGCTTCAACTTCATTTGAACACTCATGTTTGGACACAAACATGACTAGTTCTTTACTGCTGGCCTCTATTCTTGCTAAGTACCTTAAGGGGAAACCCCTAGAAAGAATGAACTTGGGGCTCCCTTTGCTACTATCAGGATGTATCTCATTAATAACTTTCCCAAGATGGTAAAAGTTTTGTCCCTCCATGATAATCTACCATATGTTTTCTTCTTCTATAGTTAGTGGACAATCCTCTTCATCAATTGGAACATCCAACATCTCATCAAAGGTATCAAACTATCTCATATTCTTGACAATCACTGGCCCCTCCTCATCTTGCTCAATGTAAGAAGGCATCTCCTCAAAAAGATTAGCTGGGCTCCCACCTTCTTCACTTTCTTTCTTATACTGATCTGATTGCTCTAATCCATCTTGATGTAATAACCTTACCTACTCCTCATGATTATCATGAAAAATTGTACCTAAAAGACAAAAATCATCCTCTTCCTAGTGGCCTAAAAGTGCTTGAGGTGTAGTGGACTCTTTAAGAATTGGCTTATAGGGCTTTATTTGCTACAGGACAAGCTCATTATCATTTACAAAATCAAACCTTTTAGGTATCTCATTTATAGGAATAGGATGAAGTGGCTGGAAATCTGAGATAGGGTCATGAATGGGCTCTAAAAATGCATGGAGATTGGGCTCCTGTTGACTAAGATTCTGAATTGGAGGAGAAATTCTAAAGCTTGGAAATTCAATAGAAGTGTCAGTGGACTTACCAGGAAAGGATCTTGGGATTTAGACTTTTTGAGTCTCTTGTCTGGTCACTTGTTGTATTCCATCCTTAGGGGAATGTGCTTGAGAGGCCACTATCTCCTGTTGTAACACTTCTAACCTTTCTCCATCAGGAAGTTCATAGTTCAAGAGAAGAAGCGGAAAATCTGCAACCTCCTTCCCAAAAAATGGGTTTAGGTAACTACCAGCTACTTTGATGTTTTGTACTGGGAATGTTCTCCTAATTGGATTATATGGATGGAAAGGCCTCTTTACTAAATTTTGTCTTTTACTGTGATGCTTTTCTTGATACTGTGGCCTATCTTGCCGATATGATTGCTCCTAAACTTGGCACTGCTAGTTAGGGCTCTGATCCTATTGTTGATAAAGTGATCCATCCTCCAGAATCTCCCCTTTTATAGTGGTCAACTCTTTTGTTAGAGCCTACAACAGGTTCATCATCTCTTTGTTTATTGTTTGTTGATCACTTCTCAATTTTAGTAGCTCTTGAGAAGGGTCACCTATGGACCTCCCATAGCTAGTGCTGGCTTGAGGTCCTATTAATGAGGGCATGGGAGTAAATGAAGGCATTTGCAGAGGTATAGTGGGAAGAAGATTGGGAGAGATAGGCATGGGTGGCCTTGGGGGTATCATACCAGCCTGGATTAAACAATTTTCTTCCTTTAAAGCTAAATCAAAAGCTTGAGGTAACAAAGTACCTCCTAAAGATTAAATCATGACAGATATATCACTAGTTAGGCTTCTCAAAAAATAAAGGAAAGCACAATCTGCTGAAGGCCTTATATTAATTGGAATCCTATTCCATGTTTTGAAAAATCTACCATTAAAATCAGTCATCTATTCTCAAGGATCTCTCTTCATGGTTTGGAGTTTCTCTACTAGAGATAAAGAGTCCAAATCACCCTTAAAGTATTTGCTAAAGAGGTCTCCAAGTCTGTCCCATGAAGTAATGGAGCCAACTGCCAGAGTCCTGAACCATTCAAGAGTCTTACCTTTGAGAGAGGCAGCCAACAACTTGGTGGCAACATCCTCCTTTGAGATGTTGTGTATGCTATAGATAGTAGCCACATCTCTTATGTGTTCAAAAAATGTAGTTTTTCCTTCACCTGTGAAATCAAGTATACTTTTTAGTGCTGCCAAGGGCACATCATGGTGTTGGGCAAAATTTAATGGACTACCGTAATTAAAGGGTGCAAATGTAAATTGTCTTGCCATAAGAAGGTTCTATTTTATTCATAAGCTCTATCAGAAATTGGGCTTGCTTGTTCTTAATACCAAAGGAGCTACCAGATATACTTGAATACTAACCTCTCTCAGGTTCGTACTATGTAATCAGCTAGAATTTGAATATGAAAGATTTGAAACATACCGGCACCGGATCTTTGAAAATAGTAGACCTTCCAAAGTCGCCAAATATGCAGCAGATTGACCTCTTCTAGGTCTATAGTATGTTATTAGCATATCAGAGATAGCATACCTTGAACATGAATCTAAACCTTGGTCCCACCGGGCGTGCCAAAATTTTTATACACTAAGTTTGCACCCTTGTCTCAAGCTATCATACTCTTGATAACCTAGTATAACATGTGAATCATCTCCAGGTTGTGGGACCTATGCTAGCTGAGATGAGACCTCTAGGTTCTAGGCTGGTTCCTCTTGGATAATCACCTTAATTTGCTTCTTGATAGGAAAAGTAAACTTGAGGGGAAAAGGGATAGAAAGAATGCTTGGAAAGGGAAAAGACTGAAAGAAAACTACCTACTAGGTGATACATCGAAATGAAGGGTTTGAATCTCAGTATAGAGGATGAAAATAATAAACAACTCAGGTCTAGGAGGTCACAACTCAATGAATAGGCTTACATAAGTGTTTCATAGAAGGGTCTGCAATAGAAAGACACTATTCAGGGAAAGAAAGGATTTCACAAATAATAGCATTCCTAAGGGATTTAGACACAATTTATGACTTGCAAACAAACATTCACCTCTACAACTCGGTATAGGAATGAGACAAATAGTTAAGGGGTTGAGGTATACCCACAAGAGCATTCAAATCAAATCACCCACAATAATACATGAAATTGCAAAAAGAGAGAGGGATTAGGAACCCTAAGATACCACCAAAAACATCATATACTTTGATTCAATAAGAGATAATCAGAACAAGGAAGTATATGGACATGAAAAATTGTCACAAAATACCTCTGCAATATTTTAATTATCAATGAAAGATTTACAACTGTCTAAGCCAGAGGGTAGGAATAATACCATAGATGACCCTTAAGAAAAATGAAATTATTTTACAATTGTCCAACCTCTGAGCCCTAAAGCTGTCAAAAAAAATATATACATCTCAACTGCACGCAGGCAAGAGTCAAAAACCTAACTTAGGTTACTGATTTTATGATAAAAACCCTAATTATGTGAAATCTGATCATAAATATTCTAGAAATATCTCAACTGATCAGATATTTTGTTTACGTGTCCATCCTTGTACTACATTACTTGCAAAAAAACAACCTGGATCCATCAACCTTCCTGCACAAAGTTTCACCATCAATGCTCAAACTGGTACTTCTCAGGGACAAGAAATGACCCAAGATGGCTGCCCAAACCTTGTCATCATCCTCCTCAACTGCAAATGTCCTGAGAACATAAATTCTTAGCTACCTCATTGCTTGCAGCATGTCTGAATCAATCGCTGGCAGAAAACCCTCTGCAGAGATATTTGAAATTTGAATCATAACTGCTAGCTGGTCATTTTAAAACATAGCCATTGATGTCCTTTTCTTCTCGGCAGATGAATGGCCTAGATCATCCTTACAATAGCCGCAAACCTCCTTGAAAAGTCTTAGTCCACCTTGGCACATTGTAGCCAATAGGAATTGAGCATGTCAGCACCCCTGTCATATTTGGACCCACCTCAAGCTTTCCTCTTTTAAGTCATTCGGTGACTGCGTGACCAGAGACCTTTTTCTCATTCACAAAATCCTTCTCTTAACCCTGGTCTGGTCAAGCGATTCAGTGAACAAGGTGTTTCACTAAATCACTGAGTCTTTTAACTAACCCTGGTTCCATTAAGTGAACACAAGAAATCCTTCAGTCATCGAGTCGCTTAATACACTTTAAAACCTAGGCCCGTCCACCACATGTCACCTTCCTATTCATCATAACTACCCCATCAGCAACACCTCGGTGAGCCCTCTGACACGGTCCCACTGTGATCAAGATTCTAATCTAATGGCGGGCACATGATCTCATAGCCTTCAAATATTCCTTCTGATCATGCACCAGCCATTGATCACCTTTGCACTAGGACCCCACTGACATGCAGGTCCACCTGGAAATCTTTGTCAGCACATGGCAACCAATCATCAGCGAGCACATAAGCAACACGCGGCACTAGAACCACTGACATGTCTTTATATTTCAGCCATTTATAAACTGGCATGTCACCGTGACCTGGCATCAGACCCACTCTTTATAAGGTTTAAATTAGATAGTGGTCATCATACCGCTAACTTAAACAACATGCATCTTATCCTAGCGGTGCAATGACAACCGTGAGATCTTGCTGTAATTTAACCTCCCAAAAAGATCAGGACCCACTGACTCATCCAGGTCATCATTTTGTGGACCAATCACATGCAAGCACATCAGAAAGAAATGACCCACCTCTAAAGGCTCCAACAACAAAGCAAGATCGATAGTCAGTGCATAATCTCATGTGTCAGAAAAACTCCATGAGAATACACGCCAGCTGTAGATCAAAAGGAAGCCAGTCGGTCGGGCCCGCTCTAACAAGTCTTACAAATCACCACCATCGACTAATGAAAAGCTTCGATATTGGACGTCATGGTAGTGGACCCACTAAACAAATGGAGTACTGCATACCTGGAAGATCTAATGGTTGTTGCAAGATCGCAAGCCTCTGACATATCCCTTGTGAACTTACGACGACCGTCGGATCCTGCAGAACCGGGACCCCCACAAAGAGAGACTACCAAAAGACTTAGTGATTACATGACTAAAAAAGAGTTAACCATTTTGTGGGGTCGCTAGTTGGAAAAATGTAAGCGCCAAACATTACGTGACTAAGAGGATTGCTGCAGTCGCCAGTTCGCCAAATAAGAAAAGTAAATGCCAGAAGACCTAGAGAACCTGCGACCGGCCAATAGAATTAAAATGCACATGGGTATTTGAGGACTTAAGTGGCTAAAAAAGCTAACGACCAAATAGAATGAAGGCTAGGGTTTACAGGGTTTTTTAACACCAATGCCTACTTTTTTAAATTTTTAACTGCAGACCAGGGGATAAAACAAATTGCAAAGGCTAGGAAACTAGACATAAAGCCATGAAAATTTTTAGGGATGCTTGGCAGGATTAAAACAAAGACCTTGGGATAGTTTTTAGCCAAATTTGTATGCATAGGAAAATTTGGGTAACAAGAACACGAGATTATTGCTATTTCCACAGTCAAAAGTCAATCTGAATACAACTATTCTTCCATTCACTCTTTATATTACTTCTTTTATGCTTTCAAATTTTTTATGCTAGTCACCAAATAACTCAAAGTGAGTTACATGCCAACATTAATAATTTTGGGCTGTTTTGGGCACCCAATGACACTTAAAATGCTTAGAATTTTAGACTTGTCACCCTCTGAATTTTTCTCCACTTAGTTTAGACACCGAAATTTTTACCTCTCAATTTCGGACTTAATGAAATTCGGAGTTGTCACCCTCCAAAGTTTCTCCACTTAGTTCGGACACCAAAAAATAAATTTCCCCTGAAATTTAGGGCATCCGTGATATTCATCCCCTGAGATTCATGGCATGGTGGAGGCAGCTGTAGACGTAGTGTTGTGGAAGTCAGTGGAGAGGAAGGGATCAGATCAATAAAATTGATGCAGGCCGTGAAAATATAGGGTTTCACGAGACAAAAAATGCTCATCCTTGTTGCCTTCGGATCATTTTAATAAAAAATGTAAAAATTAAAATTTATTATCTTATATCAATATGTATATAATTTTTTTAAAATAGGAGGAACGAAAAAGGTATTTAGAAAAATATTTAGAAATGATAGTACCCATCATGTTGAGATTAATTGGGAAACATTAATTGTGATTCTTAGAAGAAACAATAACAAATGGGTGGTCCATTTCTAATTCGATATTAATAATTAAGAGGTGATATCTCGAATCTTGTTATTTACTTATTTTAAATTAATGCCTAGAAAACATTTTAATGTGGTTATTGATGTTTCCATGATACACCCTCTGACTCTATGTGAAACACTTTTGACATAAATCTATGCACCAATGAGGCCACAAATAGCGGACCTCATTCCCACACTCCAGTTTTTCAAACTCACAAGCTCAATGACGTAATGACAATACAATGATTTGTTGATTTGTTAAGATAGTGACCCAACATAGGTTTGAATATTGGTGGTTGCTTCACCAATGAAGTTTTAAGTCATAATATTATATGTTTGAATATATTTTGAGTCTTCTGATTAATAATAATTAACCAAAATAATATTATTTTACATAAATGGTTTTACTTCTAAAAGAAACATTAGACATACCTAAGATTTTTAGGAATGAAGAATGAAAGTCATAAAAGTGAAATAATGGAATACAATATAAGGCAATAATTAAATTATTTTTATGGTTATAGTTATGGTTATAAGTTAAAACTTTAAGTTAGCACTACTAGCAAGTTTGGTATTGTAAGATAGAACTTGTGATGACAATTAGAGTTCTAATTACAATTAGGTTATGGCTAGAATTTAATTAAGTTTAAAATAAAATTATGATTTCTTTAGTAAGGTAATTTTTATTCTTAGGATTAGTATTTAATAAGGGTTACAATGAAATTATGCTTAAATGATTATAGCTCATAGCTTCATGCTTCCATTAGAATTTGTTATTTGATCCTTAATTCATGCATATCATGTTTGTTCTAGTAAATAAAATAGCTATTAACAAATTAGTAAAAATTTATGTTGAAATATGTCTTCAACATATATTTTTCATTAAAGTAGAAATGGTTTTGAAGGGACCAAAAATCCTTAACACCAAAAAATGAGCAAGTAAAAGTTACAGATGCTGACCATCAACAAACCAACAATAGACCAAAAGAACAAAAATAGGGGATTGAAGCCCCAAAGAAATTACAGACTCTTTACCAAACTATCATTATTTTGCATAGTTTCATCATTACTATTATGAACCTTGTTAACTATGTTGTCAATGGGGATGATTCCCTTGTCTTTTCTACTCAATGTTGTTGCAGATCCATGCCTAGAAGCTATCTATTTCTCCTTTCTAGCCACAACTTCATCCTCAACAAGGGATTTATCCTTCTTCATCACTCATTCTTCCATGACTTAAAATTTTTTGGCCGAATTTACACTGACAGATTGAAAATAAAAAATACCTTTAGAAATTCCTTATAGAGATTCTACCTAGTCATTTAACTTCTTGAGGCCCTTAGTGGTATTATGCATGGTAGTTTTACTATTAACAATAATAGCTCTTAGTTTATCCCAAAGCACATTTATAGTATCTTATATCTTTTGAGTGCACTACTCATGGTCTTCCTTAAGATCTTTTATTCACTTAGCTAAGTCCTAGGTACTACTCATGATATTATCAAGACTCTAGTTGGAGGGAGACAATGGAGTTTTATCTTTCAACGTATTAATTTCAAAAATTATCCACAAAAATAGAGCATTCTGACTTTCCATCATATCTTCAATATTTTTATTAATATTAGGGTTACCTTGAACCAACAAACCCTTCCCAATTGGATTGTCCTTTCCTACATGAATAGGAATGTCCACATGAATTCCCATATCTACATCTTCTATGTTTTGATAAATAGGGGAAATGCAATATATAGTAAACTCATAAGCACACATTTGTACCAGTTAGCATAAAACTAAGTCCAAAATAATGTCCCAAGATTTTTCCTCAAATTTGAAAAATATGATTGTTCACTATGTGAAGGAATTTCATGTATGTGTTGGTTTGTACAATACCAAATATTGACTAGGTAATGGGAGTTCTATGCAAGTTCATGGTAAATCTAGGTGAAGAACATTAGACACATGTGATCTTGATATATAAATTTCATGAAAGATTTTTTTAAAAATTGATAAGTTGGATGAGTAAGAGATAGTTAATGGAGTAGAATATATGGTTCTAATAAATTCTTGCAAGACTTTTTTTTTGGTTGAATAGGCTAAGTTATAATATTATCTATAAGAGTTAAATTATGGTAAAATTTGATGTTTAGTGGGTAATTATTATGAGTAAGAGACATGTGTGTCACGCCTAAACATTACCTTAACCTTGACCCTCAGAATAACCTTAATAATTAAATTGTGTAGTTCTATTTGAAGGAAATGCCTCCAATAGGAGAAAAGAGACAGATCTATGGAAGGAAATGCCTTGCATCCATGAGTGAAACTTGAATGCTTGAATTCCTGATAAATGCCTTTATGGATTTCTTTCTTGCACTTGATTCTTGAATACACAATAGCTTACTTGATAATGCTTTCATGAAATCCTTATAATGTCAATTATAGATATGAAAATGAGAGGAAGAGGCATCCTTTCATACACATTTTGGGGGCCCATATTTTGTAAGGCTAACCCCAATTAAGCACCTAGCAGAAATAACCTTGCATCAGGCCTAGAGCCTACAAAATAAAAAATTGCTAGGACAAGGCCGAATTGGGTCATCTTTGTCCAGGACAAGGCTAACCTAAGTTAGCATTGTCCAGGTAGACTTTTTTAAAGTTAGTCTAGGACCTAGGTTTGTGTATTAAGAGAGTGATTTGAAAGCCTTAGCTTGTTAGGAAATAAGGACAGATCCATAAATGTAAAATGCATGTTATAGGACCTAAATGGAAAAGGAATTATGAAGGGATGGAAAAGGGGAAAATTTATGCATAGAAACTAGAGCCAACCTTGAGTTCAAGCAAGATTAAAGGAGAAGGAGGACCCTTATTTGAATTAATTATACATTTAAGTACAATATGAGGTCCTAACATAAGAAATAGACTAAAGTAGGCCTAAAATGGTCTTAAAATAAGCACAAATAAAGTTCTTATTTTTTAGGACGGTAAAAGAACTCATGGAAAATACCATGGGTAGGAAAAGAAGTCATTCCTTTCAACCCCCAAAAACTGCAATGGTGGGCAACAATGCCCAAAACCCAGCAAGGTAAGTCATGGAAACTAAATACCAGTCACAAATACTAACTTAAATCAAATGAAAATCATAGGAAGAATCCACCTTCTCTCCAACAACTAGACTTAGAGAAGCTTTGGTTCTGAACTCTGAAACTGAACCGATGTTAGGGGCCAAGGAAACTCAGTCCTACCAAAAAAAAAAGGCCATATCTAGGCAACTTGGCCCAGCCACCAACACATATGTTGTAGCAAAAAATCCATCACTAACCTTATCTCGAACGCCTTTGGGAGCTGGTATAGCACACATAAATGTGTCAGTGACCCGACTCTAGAGCACTATTAACACCATTCTTAGACAAAGGGGACACCTTAGAGAGGTAAATTATAAAATAGGGCAACACCAGGGGAGTTTCCTTCTCAAATATTAATACACGTACACTAGACCCCAAAGAAGTCTCCAAAACATACCTTCCCAGCCACAGTAAAGGGTGAGAGTGGGCACAGAGGAAATGATGAAGCCAAACGTCACAAGGAGGAAATTTTAGATTTGGGTCATCATCTTCATCTCCAGAATCTCCTTCATCCTTTGCACACTCAAAAACCCTAGAATCTCTGCTCCTTTTGCTTCCTCTTCTTCCCTTTATCTTTTACATTGATGATATATTTATTTTGGAAATAAAAAATATTAATTCAAGAGCTTAGTTTTATTTTGAGTTTGAGATTGAATACTTAGGATTTTCTAGATACATAATTAGTATGCATATATATGTAAGGATAGGAGCAATAGGAAAATATGCTAAAATATATGAATATCTTAAATTTTTTAAAGAAGTTCAGAATGAAATACAACAAAATCATAAGCATACATGTGTACCAATTAGCATAAAGCTAAGTCCAAACTAATGTCCCAAGCCTTTGTCTCAAATTGAAAAAATGAAGTGTTCATTATGTGAAGGAAGTCTCATGGTATGTGATAGTTTTTACAATACCAAATATTGACTAGGTAATGGGAGTTTTATGTAAGTTCATGATAAATCTAGGTAAAGAACATTAGACACATGTAAAGATAGTATTAATGTACTTAAAAGGAACTCTATACTAATTTCTAACTTATCATGTTACTAACATGAGTAAAGTGTCGATTGTATAAATATATATAGATATATATTGGGATAGTGATCTTGATATATAAATGTCATGAAAAGAATTATTGTTTTTATTTCTTTTTTCTATTGGTGAGTTGGATGAGTAAGAGAGAGTCAATAATTTTTTTGTACATCAATGGAGTGGAATATAGGGCTCTAATCCATTCTTGCAAGAAAATAATTTGGTTGAATAGGCTAAGTTATAATATTGTCTATAAGAGTCAAATTATGATAAAATTTGATGTGGAGTGGGTAATTATTATGAGTAAGAGCCATGTGTGTCATGTCTAAACATTACCTTAACCTTGACCCTCAGAATAACCTTAATAATTAAATTGTGTACCTCTATTTGAATCTTTCTGAAACCTTACTTAAATGCAAACCCCAACCATAACTTCAATTTTCATCCTACAATCCTAACCTTATTGTTAACCCTAATTAAATTCTATTTATAAATTTAATTTTTGTGAAACCCTAACCCATACTCTTATTGAGCCATAATCATAACCTAATCCTGATTTGTTATCTTAACTCTAAACTCAATCCTAAATTTTATTCTAGATGTTAACCTTAACCTAGCATAACCATAACCTTAAACGTAGCTTAAATGAACCATAATTATACCAAACCCTATCTTACCTAAACCATTTATAAAACCTAACCCCAAACCAATTAAACCCTAAACCTTATAATGGGAAAGAGTACTTGAAAGGTACTTTAATCATTTCCCAATCTAAAAAATTGAGAACACCAGATATGGAAGTCAATAGAACAACTCATCTTGATGCGTATTTCCATCATATATTGAAGAGGCAAAAACGATGGGTGTTGTGGCTGAATTCATTATGTCTCGTAACCTACAAACTATTTTGAATGGTGAATGTTCTCACTCATCAATAAGTAAAATCAACCATTTTACTCACTGATTTTAGACGAAAATGGATTTTGTCCTGGAAAACGCTAGCTAGGCTGAGGTGCCATTTGGGTAACAACACAACATTGGAAATTCACAAGATAACAGAGTTTTTCGATGACTGTAATCAAATTTGCCTTTCCAATACAGACACACCATTAAATTTCTTTATATTTGTCCATGGCAACGTTTCGAGAAGTTTTTGGCCGCGAAATCTCCTCTGCTAATTCAATTTTCTATTTAAGGCTAATACACTGAGATTGATGACGGCCTCATTTCCAAAGAGTTAAAGTACCCTACAAAAGTTTACGGTTGATTTTAATTATTGAGGAGTGGGAAACTTCACTATTTAAAATAGTTTGTATGTTACGAAATAGAATAAATCCAGCTACAACACCCATCGTTCTTACCTCTTGAATAAATGGTGGAAATACGCAGCAAGATGGGTTGTTATGTTAACTTCAATATCTGGTGTTTTCAATTTTTTAGCTTGGGAAAATGATAAAAGTACCTTTCAAGTACTATTTCCTGTTATAAAGGTTAGGGTTTAATTAGTTTAGGGTTAGGTTTAAATATGATTTGTGTAAGATAGGGTTTCATATAATTATGGTTCATTTAAATTAGGTTTAAGGTTATCATTATGCTAGGGTTAAGGTTAACATTCTAGAGTAAAACTTAGGATTGAGTTTAAGGCTAAGATATAAAATTTGGATTAGCCTATGATTATGGTTCAATTAGAGTATGGGTTAGGGTTTCACTAAGATTAAATTTATG
>BSBK01011676.1:160000-163021 GCA_027943335.1 Chamaecyparis obtusa | reverse complement strand
GCAATCTATTCTTTTGTATGAATATATTCTAATCTGATTTCTTTGTCCTGTACCAATTCTCTGACAAAGTGATATTTAATAGCAATGTGCTTGGTTTTGGAATGCATCACTGGATTCTTAGAGATGTTTATTGCACTGGTAATTGTCACAAAATATAACAACTGGTTCTTTGATTTCAACCTTCATACCTTCTAATAGCTGTTTAAACCAAACAATATTTGAACAGTTTACTGCGAGCAGCAACATATTCTGCTTCAGCTGTGGATTGAGATGTGCAATTCTGCTTTTTACTAGTCCAGGATACCAGTCTTTTTCTAAAAAAAAAATGCTCCACCACTTGTACTTTTTCTGTCATCAATGTTTCCTGCCCAATCAGCATCAGTAAACACTTTCAAATCTAGATTGCCTCCAAAATTTATACCACAAACCATATTCTTCAGTTCCTCTTAAGTATCTTAAGATTCTTTTGATTGCCATCATGTGATTTTCCTTAGGTTTTGCTGTGAATCTAGCTACTATACCGACTGCTAAGGCAATATCAGGTCTTGGTATGTACTACATACTACAATTTTCCAATCATAGATCGGTATAAGGTCTGATCAACTTCTTTTGAATCATCATTTTTGGTAAGTTTCAGTCCAGTACACAATGGGGTAAGTGTACCAACTGGTTTTGAATCTTCCATACCAAACTTCTTAAGTATCTCCTTAATGTATTTGGATTGAGTAATGTATATACCATTCTTGCTTTGCTGAATTTGAAGACCAACAAAGAATTTTATTAAACCAAACATAGACATTTCAAATTCTCTGTTCATTTGCTCTGAAAATTCTTTGCACTGATCCTCATTCCCTGTAAAATATAGTATCATCCACAAATATTTCTGCCAATACAATTTTGTCATCCGGTGCTTCTTTAATATACAGATTACTGTTATCATTAGCTCTTTTGAAATTAATCTGGATCAAATAGTTATGAAGTCTTTCATACCATGCTCTAGGAGCTTGTTTTAAACCATACAATGCTTTGTGTAACTTGCAGACCATATCCCCTTTTATCTGGATCAACAAAACCTTCAGGTGTGTTCAATGTAGACTTCTTCATCAAGAATTCCATTGAGAAATGCAGATTTTATATCCATCTGATATACCTTAAATCCTTTGTGTGCTGCATAAGCAAGTAGAGTTCTTACACCTTCTAATCTTGCAACAGGAGCAAAAGTTTCTCCATAATCTATACCTTCTTCTTGATAATAACCTTTACATACCAGTCTAGCTTTGTTTCTAGATACTTGACCATCTTCATTTAGTTTATTTCTGAATACCCATTTTGTTCCAATTACATTCTTATCTTTAGGTCTAGGTACAAGAGTCCAAGTCTTGTTCTTTTGTATTTGTTCTAATTCTTCATTCATTGCTCCAATCCAACTTTCATTCTCTAATGCATCTTTGATATTTCTAGGTTCAAAATCAGTAAGCAGACATGTACCTTTTAGCTTGCTTCTTGTCATAGTACCATCTGATTTGTTTCCAATGATTTGATCTGGTGTATGATGTCTTCTGACATATTTGGCTAATATAGGTTCCTTGCCTCTTGAATGATTCATGCTGTTGTCTTCTAGGATCTCTTCTTCAGGTTGCTCGGGCTCGGTAGATATTTGCTCGGTAACTTTAGGCTGAGACTCGGTCTGAATTTCTTCCTGTGACTCGGTTTGAACTTCTTCCTGTGACTCGGTTTGTGACTCAGTAACTGTGCTCGGCTCGGTAGATGTAGCTTCCTTATTGATAGTTGTGTTTGTCAATGTTTCAGGTTCAATGTAAATGAATCTTCTGTAGTTCTCAGGTTCCCTTTTGCTTTCTTCCTCAGTCTTTTCTGCAAACTCATCAAATTTTACATGTATACTTTCTATGACTTTGTGAGTAGATAAGTTCAGACATTTGTATGCCTTGCTTTTGCTAGAATATCCTAGGAATATTCCTTCATCACTTTTCACATCAAATTTATTTCTTCTGGATTCTTTTAAGATATAACACTTGCTACCAAATATTTTCATGTAACTTACATTAGGTTTATAGCCATACCATAATTCATAAGGAGTTTTGAATGTGTCTTTCTTCAGTTGTACTCGGTTCAAGGTATGAACTGCAGTGCTGATAGCTTCCTTCCAGTACTTTATAGAAATGTTCTTTTCTATCATTAGAGTCCTTGCACAATCCATAATAGATCTGTTTCTTCTTTCTGCTATTCCATTCTGCTCAGGAGTTCTAGGAGCTGATACCTGTCTTTTGATTCCTCTTTCAATGCAAAAGTTGTTAAAATCATGGGAGATGAATTCACCACCTCTATCTGATCTTAAGCATTTCAATCTTTTCCCTGTTTCTTTTTCTACTCTTGCTAAGTACCATTTGAACTTTTCAAATGCCTCTGATTTTTCTCTTAAATACATAACATTCATCATTCTAGAATAATCATCAACGAAAAGAATAAAGAATTTATCTCCAGTATAGCTTTGCATTCCAATAGGTCCACATAAATCAATATGCACAATTTCCAAAATTTCTTTAGACTGATAGTTCTTACTCTTGAAACTAGTTTTACTCATTTTGCCAATCTGACAATTCTTACATAGACCAGTGTCAGGTTTCTTCAAAGTAGGAATGCCTCTAACCTTCTTGAATTTGCTTATTTTTATCATGTTATCAAAATTCACATGACATAACCTTTTGTGCCATAGCCAACTTTCTTCTATTTGAGCAATAAAGCATGAATATTCATTGAGATCAAGATAAAATAAGTTACCTTTTGTTTGTTTTCCTGATCCAATGAGTTTTCCTTTTCCATCCAGCAGTCTTGCTTGACCATTCATGAATTCAACTTTGAAACCAGTGTTGATTAGCTGTGCTACACTTAAAAGATTATGTTTTAGTCCTTCAACCCCAGTAAGCATTATCACATATGAGTTCTTTGGTTAATGAGATTCTTCCTTTTCCTTTTATACAACAAGGTTCATTGTTTCCAAAT